>JAJJWW010013784.1:0-281351 GCA_023531295.1 Papaver armeniacum | reverse complement strand
TGCTATACTTAGGACACAAGTACTTGGTTTCCTTAACCAACTAGATTTCCTAATCTAGACCTTGACCGAACATACCAACAGAGTTGGTCATTAGGTGCATTTTTACAATATTGTTTTGGTCATGTGTTGTTTTTGGACCCATGCGGAAATCAGATATCGTCGTCTTTCATTAATTTGTACTATATGTTTTGGTGGTTCACATTTTTGCTTCCTAGAGCAATGGCTATGGCCTATGGGGTAGAGTGTTTTTCAATCAAATTGAAGTAGTGGAGAGGTGAAGTAAGGATTTGGCCACTACTTTAATCAAATGATTAAGCAGGACAACAAGTCACTTATAAGTTATGTGAACGGTAATATATACTGCATCTTTTCATTTTTGCAAGAGAGCGCATAACAGTTAGGAAGACTGACATGGTATGTCATTAGGCTAAACTGATGCAATGATTAATCTTTTGGTTTGCAACACTATATTGTACGCGCACACCTCTGGATAGACAAATGGAAGATACCACTGATATTGTATCCTAAAAAAATTTTGAGTATTAACTATTAAGTCTTAGATCTTCAGAAGGATGTAATGCAAACTAATTGAGGTAACAACATGATTCGAGAGTTATCATGACTCCGTCTTATATCACATGGAATTTGAAAAAATTTAGATCAGTGCAGATTTCAAAGCAAGTGGAATGAACTGAATTAAAAATTACATTCATAATTTAAATCCCAATTTCCAAATCCTATTAAATGAAAACCTATGGTTCTTGCTTTACATCGATCGGTTTGTACTCGTTTTTTTAGTGTTAATAAAAAAGAAACAACTCTGATAGACACTATAAAAATTAGTACATTTTATTATAATTTTTTCATTCTCCAAGACCTAGTCAAGTCAAGTCCCGATTAATAATATCTCATGTATTGATATCTGCAGACATTGCCGAAGGAATACAATGAGTTGAAAGAATATCTGGTGTTGCTGCTTTTGCGGCCTTGGTTTCTAGAACAACTATCTGCACATGAACACATAGAAATTATCGGTAAGAAAGAGTGACAGGGGAAGTAAGTGAATGGTGCTTGTGTGTGTGCGTGCGCGCTTGACAGAGGGAGAGAGAGAGGAAAAAAAAAGGACCTGCTGTGTCATGTCCCATGTCTTATAGGGCACCCGTGTAAGGGCATCCTGGGTGTACTTAGTACTGTTAGTGTGTGTACGGCACATGTGCCATTCTTCTTCACCCATATGTATCGAGTCCGCTTTCCCTATCTTTTCGAGTGAATAGAATTTGTGTTTTTGTGTTCTTCTTTCTCTTTTGGGGTTTTACCCTTCAATATCACGATGTAGATCCTCGTAGATTGAGCACGATTATTCATTTGTAGTGTAGATCACTACAAGTGGTATCGAGCCGGTCTTTCCTTGGATTGATCATGGATGATGGTAATCAATTTAAGGCTTTAGGCTGAGCAATTAGTCGTTGTTATTCGGGTTCAAGAAGTAATGACAAGGGTTTTAAAAATAAACCCTCTCATGTGCTTCTAGCCAAAAGCAAGAAAATATTAGCAAGAGAAACGAAGAAATTGCTATTGCTGGAGCGTGAGATATATTTGAGTCAATCTGTTGATGAGAATTGGGAATCAAATTATTGGGAAAGCTTCGAATCAATTGGATCTGTGTTGAAGGAAGTGACGCTGTGGAGAAAGCAATCGGTGAAAAACCGGAAGAAACTTCTATCAATTCGAGTTCGATGAACGATTTCACTTCAAAACCTTCAACTCCTCTAGCAACAGACGAAGGTAATTATCAATCCAGTTTCAAAACCTATTTCTCAATTATTGATAGAGCTGAAGATGGCAGTTCAAATCGCAACTGTGAGAACTCAGTACAGTTTCATCAAATCTTGTCATCTCACAAAGCCAAAACAATTTCTTCCTTCCGTGATGGGTGTAAAGTGAATTCACTGTTTCTGGATTATCAAGAGGGTAAACCCTTCGTTTCTGAACATAATTCTCTTAATATTGTTTTAAATTCTCAAGTTAGAAAGGTTACACATGCTGAAGTTAAGTATTACAACTCGTTACAACAAATTTGAATTCGAATTTCAGTGATTGGAAGATCGAAATTTAATAATGAGATGATAACCTTAATCAACATACTTCTTACATATTCCAAATTCTCAAGGTATTTTCAGCCTACATGTATCGCTAGATTACTTCATATGTGTTTACTGAATTCCAAGTTAAGTGCTTCTTTATTTGATGTGGGAAATGCCTTGAAGCTATTAAAAATATTCTTATTATGTTCAAAGTAATTTTGGATCAAATGGGTTTTTAAGTGATTCATTGCTTGTATGCTACCAAATGATGGGTTTATTACTCTTTTTGTTGGGTGTATATTCGATAAAATGCTTGAGTGTGAAGTTATGAAAGCTAATTGATCGAGAAGCGGTTGAAGGCTGTTAACATGTTGTATTCGTCCACATGACTCAAAATTACTTCTATGTGATATTTAGTATTCTTGAGAATACTTGTTGATATTAGATCAGGAAGAGAGTTTTATGATGAGTACATTTTGATGAATAAATATCATGATGATTTTGTTTGTAAAGCTGATTCTAGAACTTAGGTGTGGTTTAAAATTGGTGTTTCTTGATTCAAATGTGTTTGAAATTGTTAAAGATCTTTGACGATTATTGTGATAATGAATTTATGTGAAGATGTCACAAGGAACTAGTATAGTTAAGAGTATCTCCACATCCTTATGGTTAGTGATGTTTATAAGTGAGATGAACTAGGAGCTAACACAAATGCACAATTAAGAAGATTTTGTTCCGGTGGTGTTATAGATTATCTAATCTTACGGTTGAGGCGTGGGTTATATAAGTCGAGGAACCTCTTTATGTGGAACCATGGAGGTTTTGTGTTGAAGCAAACAATGAAAATGATCATCACGAGTTCTTTCGAAAAGAGTTATATCTCTGTGTCTGGTTTCTTTCATTTAGTATATTGTCTACTTATATTCAGACACTATTGAATCTTTATTCCTGTATCATCAAGGTCTCGATTACGGATATAGGGTGTTTGGCCGTGGCAGGAGTTTCAAGATATGAGGAGATATTATTGCTTTGTTATGCAAAGTTAATGTTCTTTGTACCGATTTGAGACTACAAGTCACAAAGGCACACAAACCTATCAATGCACTCTCGAGATGGTCAATCACGAGACCTACTCTTCATACCGGATCCTTAATGGTGATATCGGTTTTGTGCTTCTTCAACAGTGGGTTCATGGGAAACCTATATCTTCCTTGCATTGCATCTTTCAGTTTATTAATGCCACTCATGAAGGTCGTTGGAAGGTTGTCGTAAGCTCTTTGCGGCACAAGAAAGGTTATATAGGAGGGAAATATTTTGTAAGGCTGGTGGGAATTAGAGAAATTCTTGCGAAGGCTAAAGGTGGTGGAAATAGTGGACACGAGTGGGTGAAAGAGAATTGAGAAAGGGATTTATCGGAATTATGCTCGTAGTCATCAGAGACTTGCCATTGGTGTGGAAGGTAACTAGTCTAGAGCTTAACCTGTTGGGTTTCGTATCTGTGTTTGGAATCACCTTATTCTCCTTCAATTTAAGGAGTATGAGAAATTGTAGTGTGTGTTTCTTGAATATAGGTGTTGGTTAGATTAGTTGTTTAGTGATCTAATGGTGTGGACGTCGGCAACGATGGTGTTGCTACTACTATCTATCGTGAATTCTCTGGGCAGAGCAACCTAAAGCTTTTGAATTATGTAATATCACTTAGAGCAACTTATATACAGTTTGTGTAAAACTATTCTCACCAAGATCTTGGTAGTGTTTACTGGTGTTAAGAGCGTAACACAAGAGAGGGTGGAAGAAGTAAGTAAGAAGGTTGTTGGTGGTTTTACTTTCAATAAAACGGAAGTGATTACGAACCTGTACCTTCATTAGTAGTCACACATGTGCTAATGCTCGTCGATGCTTGCCTTGTTGCGGTCGGTTGTTGGGTTTCTTATTACGAAACAAAGTGCGTGACAAGGGAGTGGAATCTGTGAATGGACCGCGAGAAATCACAATTATTCCCACAAGGACTCGGTGAGGTTGTTTTAGATGTTTGGATTAGTGAAGGCAATGAGTTGTTCCGTCAATTGGCGGATGGTTGTTGGTGGTAGAGAAAAGAATGGAATACTTCACTGGATATTTCATGATGATAATAACAGCTCTTGAGCACCGAATATCTCCGCTCTATTGGTATATTAGTACAAGAGAAAGAGGAGGTCACCAACGATTATGCTATCAACAAGTACATTACAAAATCGGTTTATGCTTACTGTTATTCATTTTCCCACAGTGTTTATAATGGTGGTATCCTGGAGATGGAAACTGTTCTCTCCAAGTTTATGGAGCGCATGAAATGCTAGTTAGGTCATTGCTACTAGTATGGCAGTAAAATGCACCCAAAAACAAGATACTTTATCTCAGGACTGCACACTAATAGTGCTACAAAGGGGAGAAAAGAGCAAATGGAGCACGCTAAAATCCTTCATAGAAGGTTGTGGCAGGTGGAGTTCATGGCCTTGCAAGATAAGAAGCTTGGAGCTGATTCCCGATGTAAAGAAGTCATCTTCTCCATAACATATGGGAACGAGAAGTTTTCTGTGGCACAGAAGACAACTCAAGATTCATGCTCACGGCTCAACTGGAAGTGAACTAAGGTCTCTGATTCTCAAAGGTACACATACAATCAATTTCAAAGCTATTCCCAAGTTGTTACTCGAGGCTGGGAACGACGCTTTAACTATTATGTACCTAGCTGTGATTTTTGAAGCTATAAGTTCTGTTTCGCCTAGGTGTGGGATTTCTTCTTGCTACCATGATACTTCACTGACTGTCGTTAGAGGAGCTATAGAGAGATTAGTCCATCCATGTTGGCCACAACTTCAAAAACAGCTGGTAATCACAAGAGGTTTTCTTCCACGTCAAATGAGATGCACCCTGGGCACTGTGGACACTGCTAGTATTGGCTCACCTGATAAGTTGACAAGGGAGACTCATTTATTTGGGTTTTTTCGCCGCATTACTACAAACACATCGGTATACTAAAAGGTGCTTATACAGTCTTTGGTAACACTAATTTGGGGTTTTACTCATGGGATGCAAGTGGTGTTTTTACTAGTATTGACCCAGACGTGAGTTCTACTTATATGGGCCTTGGCGTTAAAGATTATATGGGTCGCATCTCTTCGGTATCCGTGAACAAGTGCAGAATAGCTATGCATCTCTTCTGCTCAAGGCATTCGGTTTTCTTATCCCCATCCTTGAGGATAAGAAAACTTTTAGTGTGTGTCTTATAGAGATGGATTTGTCATGTCCCATGTCTTATAGGGCACCCGTGTATAAGGGCACCCTGGGTGTACTTAGTAATCACATTGTGTGTCCTGCACATGTGCCATTCTTCTTCACCCATATGTATCGAGTCTGCTTTCCCTATCCTTTCGAATAGAATTTGTGTTTGTGTTCTTCTTTCTCTTTTGGGGTTTTACCCTTCAATCTCACAGTGTAGATCCTGTAGATAGAGCCTGATTATTCATTTGTAGTGTAGATCACTACATGCTGGTAATCCAATTCGAACTTCAAATACTCATCAACACAGTTCTCCACCATACTGGCCAAGCCCTTCAGATTTTTGACGGGGTAACCGTTGAAAGCAAAAACCTAAACAAGTATGGATACGAGAGAGCTATTAAAATTTGAATCAGCAATAAGTGAATTGCAGTTTCTCCCATCCAGTACTACTGACCTCCGTATTGACAATGTCCTCATACCCAATGTTTATGTCAGCCACAAGCACCTGCACACATTTACAAATTGGCCCAGAACATTTTCATGTGAAAATATCAGCTCAGCTGAAAAATATCAGGAAAAATTGTCAAATTGTTAAAAAAGGAAAGAAAGGAAACCTGAGAGATCACGAATGAGTTGTTCATCTTCTGATTGTGCCATACCAAACAAGTGCTTGTCCAACAGTTTGACAGCGATGTTCTGTTGTTCATTTTCTTTACCATACTGGTAAACCATTAATAAAAAACATATCGATTAGGAAAAAGTAACTACACACCTTGGAAAAACAATTGCTCCAACGATTTTGCAAGCGAATAGGGGTAAAAGAATAGCAGTGACACTACAAAGTTATGCTATGCACACCTCGGAATGGAGAAATGGAATGGATACTACTGTAAAACACAAATCCAGCAACAATGTAATATGAAGGGGAGGGTTGCCTTTGATGTTGCAGGGATGAGCCGTTTATGGTTGCTAGTTTTATATTGAACTCGAGAATCTTTGAATCACGGAGAACTTCAATAATGGCATTTTCTCCCGTGTATTTTTGAGAAATAAGATAGCTGAAAGCAATACGTTCTCCATGTGTAAAGAGGACTGAAACGCCAAAGGGCATGAGTATTAGGAAGAACACTGAGAATAACTGAACTACTAAGCTTTGAAGAACGGGAAGCAAAAAGTTTGGTATGTACTGTACTTGTTTTAGTTCAAAAGAGGAACTTTTAGATTCAGTGAATTATATCTGAATGAAAACATGTAAACATTATTGACTTGCCTGTTCCATCATTAGCAATATCAATGCCATCGAAGCTGGAGAATAACGTCAGATGGTCTCAAAACTGGTATTCTGGAGATGTAGGCTCAAATCTTGTAATACGAACACCCTTCTGTTGTGAAGTCATCCCCATCGCTGCACGTAGATCAGATTTTACATCTTCTGCCACTCGACCCCGAGAGTTGGGAAACCTGGCATGAAACATTTTGTTTAAAGTGTATGTACAAAAAATAAAACAAAATTCATAACGACTGAAGTAATGATTGTACTGTATTTTTGTTCTAAAAGTACCTGTATACTCCTCTTTCTTATCATAATCTTCAATAAAGTGCATGACAACGGTGGTTGGAATAACGTGAGCCTATATTCTCTACATCCTCGCGTTTAATTGTCTGGAATGCAATAGCCACACACTTTCCCTTATCATTAAAAGCAGGACCCCAGAGTTCCCAAAGTTTATAGCCGCATCAATCTGCGAAAGTAACTCATAAATGAAAATATCAGCACAATAGAACAGTGTATAAGAGAAAACAAGGATATAGTCCCAAAATCAAAATAACCTGCAATCCCAATAGCTCAGTAGACCCATGTTCGTAAGGAAGATCTCCATGCGTGAAACAACTCCGCTTGTGACAGAAATTGTATCTCCACCAATTGGGTAGCCAACAACAGTGACTGCATCTTGGAGAGCAGGCAAGGACCCAAATTGAACTGGTGAAACACCATCCCAGAACTCATCATCTTCTACTGTCAGCATTGCTGGCATATCAAAATTGAACCTTTTTATCAATATTCTGAAAATGCAAAACATGTATACTAGGGGTTTTATGAGAAACCAAAGTATATGCAAATTATCCATTGCCGATTACTAGTAGTTTCTAAATTGATCCCTGTCCCAGATAACCTATACAGATGTATGTCAGTATGTGTAATATGCGTGGATATCTAATCTAAATAGGACTGAAGACATTCAAATCTTTAGTGAGACCCATATCATGCTGACACCTTGAAACTATGAGAACCAAATGTCATATTGAGGGAGAGAAATGCGAGAAATACCTATATCACACTCGCTCCCAATAGCTAACACTTTAGCCAAGTACTTCACATCAGACCCACGTTTCTTGAGCTTCACCTGAGTATAATGTTCTACTGAATGCGCGTTTGTCAAGACCTTTCGCCCACTTATAATGAACCCACTACTAGTTGAACTATACTGTCGTTCGCGTTGCCATGGAAGTGAGAAATTAGGGACAGAATGAACACAAAACACCTTTACAACTGCATCCATCAAAGGCATCACCTTTGCCACATCCGCCCTTACCCGCGAGTTTACCATTGGTGGCTACAGATGCAGCAAGCACACGGTCCTCGTTGCTTTTCACATCTGCAGAAACCACATTCCCAATATCACCATTAGTGTTCACTCCCATGGCAGCTGTATCCTGATTCACTATTTATGGACTCACTGATAATAATATAATATGCAAGTGCGGTTGGTTTCCTCCCTTGTCAAATATATTTTGATATATTTAAGGTTGAAGACATTCATCATGGTGCTTGGTGGGGATTCCCTCTTGGGTCTGAGAGGTCCAAAATATTAGAGTTGGCCAAATTTGAATCAATAATTCTTAACGGACCGAGAAAATAGACTTCCTAAAAACTTGTCCCATTATTTCTTGACAATATACAGTAAAAACTACTTCTTTCTCTCTCAGAACAAGTTTCTGTTCTTCGTCAAATCTAATCTAATCCTTGATTTATTTCATTTTCACCATTTTTTCCGAGCAAATTTGAGGACGTATCTGAAATTAAGCTAACTTAATTATCACAATTTCTTTTACTTCACAAATTTGGGTTTCTTCAAAATCTGCTTGTTTTCATCCACATCTTTTGTTTATGTAGACAGGATGCTACTCTGTTTGATATTTATAGTTTGATGTGTACACCATAATAATCATGCTAAGCGATTAAAATTCTACAGCAAAAGCTTAATATACAACAATTTTTTTTATGTTTTTCGGTTACCGATATGCCTGATCAAGATGGCAAGATATGAGATTGGTTGATCTTAACCACCGGAGATCCTGCACTTCAAACATAAGCTTGGGTTCCAACCAAATTCAAAAACTCCAAGATACTTGACACTGTTACTTCCTGTAATAAGTCAACTTTCTAATAAAGCTCAACTAGTTTCAAAAATTGTTTAAGATGGTTATGGACTTCCTAGACGGACTTATTGGCATACATATAAACTAATCTGAAGTGTTTCGGAACGATTGTTGTCTGAGCTTCTTTTATATCCCTAATTCTCTAAAAAAGTGTAATGATGCATATGATTTCCGATGTTAAACATGATCAAGGAAGCTTATCATCTGTTTGTGGAAGAGAAGTGAAAACGTAGCTTTTTAATCCCTAGATCTGAATCGATGGTCAAAACTCAGGAGCAATTATAAGTTCACTTGATAAATGGACGGTGAAAACAATGGGGACAAGCTTTACAGCTGGAGAAAGAAATGTCAGTGCCACGGATGCGCCACATCGGACACAGTTTTTAGGAAGTCTATTTTCGCGGTCCGTTAAGAATTATTGAATTTGAATTGGGGTTGTTGAAATGAGTCATTGTTTTGTTTTATCATGTGAAATCATTCATAATCAGACTAAACAAATATATTTATTCCACGTTTTTTTGTCCATAACTTGATTTCGTGGATATTTCTTCGAAATTACCAAGCTTTCTGTAAAAAAATAAAATAAAGCCTCACAGGGCCGCTAAAGAAAAGTGAAGTGCTTCAGAGGCAGGAAGCATCTTAGGGATATATGAACATATCCCGATAGGTGCATAAAGATGAGCTAGCAATTGCATAAATGTGAGACGTCACAGAATTTCATCAAGAAAACAAAGTTTTTTCTTTATTAGAGGGGGTCAGGGAGCGCGCAGTGAATGAGGAGAGCAAAAGTCATATTAGACTCATTAGGAGCTAGTCCATATATGTAATACCCAGAGAAGAATCTCCGCCTCTTTCTCTTCCTGTAGTTCCTGGTGTTCTCTGTGTAGGAGGAAGAAGATCTTCATTACATCAGGATGAAGATGAAGATCTTCATCTTCATTTCCAAAGTTGAATACGTAATTTTTTAAAGCAGCAGGATGTTTTGTTTTATAGTTCCTCCTCTTGTTAAATAGACAGTGTGGTCTTACTTTAACTGAATGAAAACAAAATGCGGGAAAGCAGCCGTAGAGCAAAAAGAAGTTTGAAGTGTTTGATCTACGTTGATTCAATATGTATGTTTGGGTATATTAAGAAGGGGTATTTTGGTTCAAATTAGGAACTGATATGTTGAATAGGTGTGCCTGACTAGATTCTTGCTCTCCCTCGGAGAAGAAAATAACAGAAACCAAAATGAAAAGTGTCATTTATGATAGTTAGTTTCCTACGATATCGGACCTTCTTTCGACAGCAAAAAGAAAAATGTAATATCAACGTTACAATTTCTTGTTCTCAACAATTAATTTTCAAAACTGGCAAGGGATAACAATTTGATTCATGCCATCCTCCATCACCAAATAAATGAATAGTTGCGATGTAGCACAGAAACTCACTTCTGTTGTGTGTGTGTGTTTGTGGGTCTTCTACAAATCTAACGAATTTGAAAACCTCCAAGTGTTCTATATTTTCTGGAAGGACATAGTCGAATGTCACTACTCTAAAGAGTTTTGAGTAATAATAAATAACTTGGGTAGTCGGAGTGATGCTGGGTACCTCTCTCGCATTACTGCTTCATGTCTTGAGATCAGCAGACATTGCTGAAGGTATACAATGAGTTGAAAGAATATCTAGTGTTGCTGCCTTGGCTGTTTTGGTTTGCAGCACAACTATCTGCACAGGAACAATCATGATGAGAGAAGAACCATGAAATGTGTGGGTGTCTGTGTGTGTGTGTGTGTGTGTGTGTGTGTGTGTGTGTGTGTGTGTGTGTGAGAGAGAGAGAGAGAGAGAGAGAAAGAGACCTGCTCGTAGTCCAATTCGAACTTCAGATATTCATCATCACAGTTCTCGACCATGCTCGCCAAATCCTTCAGATTCTTGATAGACTTATCATTAAAAGCAAGAACCTGAACAAGTATGCATAAGAACCAAAGACACAAGGAGAAAAAACTTACAACATGAATTGTAGTATCTCATATCCTGTTCTTACCTGAGTATTGACAATGTCTTCGTATCCGATGTTTATGTCAGATACAAGCACCTACACAAATCGCCAAGAACATTTACTATTAGTTCTTAAGGTCAAACTACAATATCATTAAAATAAGAAATTGGCAAACATAAAAATAGAGGAAAGAATGAATGAAAGAAGAACCTGAGAGATCACCACAAGCTGTTCATCTTCTGTCTCCGCCATTGCATACAAGTGCTTGTCCAGCAGTTTGACAGGTGTGTTATATTCATAATCTTTTCCATACTGGTAAATCATTAAAAACAAATATTAATAGGTGTCGCGAGAAGTGCACACATATCCTAGCAAGAAAAGGTATAGACTCAGAATAAATGATTAAAAGATATAAGAGAAGCAGATAGTAGAAGTGACATTATAAAGTTAATCACACCTCAGAACGGAGATATGGAACTGATACAGCGGCAAACACAAATCCAGCAACAATGTAATATGAAGGAGGTTTTCCCTGTATGTTTGCTGAAATGAGCCGTCTGGGGTTTGTAGCTTTATATTGAACTCGAGAATCTTTGAATCGCAGAACTTTAACAATGGCGTTATCTCCGGTGTATTTTTGTGAAACAAGATAGCTGAAAGCAATACGCCCCCGTGTCTAAAAGGGACTGCAAATATCACCAAAAAGGTGTGAAATAGCACCCATACAAAGGGGTAACAGTGATCATTGGTGCAGTTCAAAATAGGGGTAACTAATAGGAAGTGAATAAGAACCAGATAAATAGAGATGAACAATGAAACAAATGTCACGACGGGAGATGAAGGAACAAAGTTTACAATTACTAAGGAATAACACGAGACGTAATAAAGAATTGCTTACTTGTGCCATCATTGGCAATATCAATTCCATCAAAGCTGAGAATAACATCAGATGGCTTCAGAACTTTATATTCTGGGGATGTAGGTTCAATTCTTTTGATGCGGACACCCTTCTGATGTGAACTCATCCCCATTGCCATGCGAAGATCGGGATTTTCCATCTTCTGCCATTCAATTCCAAGGGTTGGGAAACCTGGCATGTATATAAATGATTAAAGTAAGCACGAACACGAGCTCCTAAAGTCTACAGAAATTTTATGACAAGCCAACGAAGAATATACTAGGGTGGTTTTACCTGTATATTCCTCTTTCTTCTCATAATCTTCGATGAAGTGGTTAATGACAGTTGTTGGTATCACATAACCAATATTCTCCACATCCTCATGTTTAAGAGACTGAAATGCAATACCCACGCAATTTCCCTTATCGCTAAAAGCAGGGCCCCCAGAGTTTCCCGAGTTTATAGCTGCATCAATCTGTAAAAGTAACTCAGGAATTAAAAACATCAGAACAACTCGGCAGTATATAAGAAACTACTTGTTAGAGCCCAAATCGAAGACCTGCAATCCCAATAGCTCAGTGGACCCATGTGCATAAGACAAGATCTCCATGCGTGATACAACACCACTTGTGACAGAAATTGTATCTCCACCGATAGGGTATCCAACGACAGTGACTGCGTCTTGGAGTGCAGGCAAGGACCCAAATTCAACTGGTGAGATACCTTCCCAGAACTCATCATCTTTGACTGTCAGCATCGCTATTGAATCACGAAGGAACATATTGGTTGTCAGTATGAGATTAATATGAACAACTTGTAGGTGGTTTGCATCAAAGATGAAAAATCAAGATATTACTATATAAGCTTAGGTTCAAGAAATTTACTCCAAAGCTTTCAATGGTCATCTATGTCTAACTATAATATCCATTACCAAATAGATACAGAAGATATACAAAAGAGGAAGCACGCTGTAGCTAATAATGTATTATCTGAACCATTTTCTTAATATAAATCTGTGGGAACTGATGAATCAAACAATGAGATACAAGAGCAAAGTGAACAAATCTTCTAGTACTTAAAACGATAGAAGCTTTTTAATCTCTTTCGCAGCACATATTGAAGATACCTAAGAGAGCATATATAAGTGACTAGCAGTGGTTAATTTTAGATTCTTTAAGGTTAACTCAACTCCAGTTAGTTTTCACCAATCCATAAGCCAATACATTATACACCAATTCTTTATATAGACACTAAATTATTTCACTCTACTCCCCTCCACAGTCCCATCAACCAAAATAAATCATTAAAACATTACATTCAACAAGTAAAACCTCAAAAACCAAAGATGTTGAAACCAAATCCAATACACCTTTACTGTACAATCAAACCCATATCTCAAAATAATACCATAATCACAGAAAATAAGAGGTTAGACAAGTTTGTTTTTTACCTATATCACATTCAGTTCCAATAGCTAATACAGTAGCCAAATACTTAACATCAGACCCACGTTTCTTAAGCTTGACTTGTGTATAATGTTCAACTGAATGTGCATTTGTCAATACTCTTCTTCCACTAATTATAAACCCACTACTACTCGAACTGTACTGTCTTTTTCTTTGCCATGGTAATGAAAAATTAGGTTCAGAATGAACACAAAATACTTTGACTACAGCATCCATTAATGGTACCCCTTTCGTTGTTACTTCTGTTGTTGCAAAGTCTGACCCATTGTTTTCGATATCCATAGATGCAGATGAATTAGCGGTTTCTTCTTCTTCGGTTGATTTTTTAGGGTTTTTCTGACCTCTTTTTCTCTTTCCGTCTACCATTGTAAAACCCTAGCTACGGTGAATACGAAGAATAACGAACTCCCTGAGTGAGGTTTTAAAGGGTTGTTAACTTGTTACATAGGGCAGCGCCAGCCCCTAGATAGAGGAGGAAGCTGATTAGGCTTAGTCCTATGGTTGATATTTAATTTTTCTAGATTGGCCAACCATGTCGATAGGGCAACCTCCTAAGTCCTATGGGATGGCGAATCTAGCAGAAAAACGATGATCCGTGGCAAGCGTCCGACGCTCCAACCAAACAAATAAATAATTTACCAATTAAATCAACTTCACTTGTCACAGTGCATTGATCGATGCATTGATCGTGTCTATCACTCAATCCCATCCCATCCCATCATCATTGCACATACGGCAAGACATCTTATTGCACGAGACGGGCCGTTGTGCTCGATGATTTACCAATTAAAATGAAATGCTAGCTAGCTAGCTCTCTCGATATAGACAATTCGATGTAATTAATAGTGACTTGTCATCATCGAAGCATTGAGCTTCTCATCTTGCATATCGTGTGATAACAAATGAAAGTTGACTTACAATAATAACATATTTCCTTCTCAATGGATAATAATATTTACTATCAAACGCCGTTTGGTTTGGCGTTTTTTGGCGATCCCTTAGAATATTCCTCCAACGCCTTTGAACTGTTCAGGACGTAATTTTCACTTTTGAGCGCCGCACTATTCAATGTTTCAATCTCGCTGATAGTGCGATCATGAAGAACCATAGGAGAGAGAAATAGCCAGATTGAGTGTTAACTTTTTCCCACACTTTTTCATGATTTGCAACACTTTTGGCCAATCTAAAGAAATCAATCTAGCCCATAGGACTTAGCCTTAGAATTATTAATAGACTCGTTTTTGGGTAAGAGGAGGACCCATGGACAATCTTATATGGACGTCCCCTACTTTATAAGCTTGAGTCAAATCTTATATAAGATAAGTCTTATGGGTGCTAGTCTAAGATCTAGATTAGCAAAATCAGGACTACCTCCTAAGTCTTATTGAGTGTTAATCTAGCAGCTAGATTAGCAAACAAAGATCAATCATTCAACATAACTATCTAGCATGCTAGTTCACATGCTAGCAATTGGTAGGAGAGAGAACTAGTGTTAACTTTTTTTGCCACACTTTTTTTTTTAATTTAAATAACACTTAAGTGCTAATCTAGCACCTCCAATCTAGCCCATAAGACTTAGTCTAAGTCTAATGTCCATATAATTCTTTTTTTATATAGAAAAGGAGGCCAAGAAACCTCAATACATATGATTTAGATATCTCGATGTTCCGTATTCGAATTTCGGAAGTTCATTACATTTTGGTTCCATTGTTGGATGTTCAAGTAAGTTAACAGTGCCCATAAGTTATGATCAACCCAGGAATGCTTAATGTCATAAATGTTACAAAAAGAAGATAGTTTTGCTTCCCATATTATATCTATTCTGTTGACCAATCTGAAATCTTGGGCAATGAAATTCATTTCAAATTTCTTGGTATTTTCATAGTCTTCACAAATTAAGTAACGTTGTCAGCGAGCTTCCGCATACATTCCCACCAGCAGCACCAGAGTCGGTTCCGAATCGCTCCTAAAGGAAATCCTGTGACCACTCCAACATGTTTCCCATTGGAAAGTTGCTTCTTCTCCAGCCTGTTCTAGCTCTTCTATTGTTGTATTGTCAGTAGAGAGGCCTCTTGCTTCTCTTCGATTGTACTGTGATCAACCAAAGATTAGTCCAATACCTGTTTTTGAATTTGAGTCTATCATATTCAAAGCAATATGAATTTTCAATGACGTATCATATGTATCACTTTCATCAGGATACTTTTTAATCCGGAGAATAACATCATTCATAGAGTTATAGTAGAGATCCTTCATTATGTTGTGGCCTGGTTTTGTAACAATATTGTAACTATTTAGGAACTTAATAATGTTGTTAGTCGTTATAATACTATTTTGTCTTTTCTTCATAAAGACCACATCACACCTTACCTTCCAGATAAACCAGGTTATGATACTACATAGCACCTGCCAATCTATATCATAAGTTCCCCTATCTGTGTTTTCAAAGCAGTCTGATAGCCATTCATGAAAAGATGTCATGCCATTTCTAATAAAGTCCATATCAAAATTGAATTGCATCCATACCTGAGTAGCATAGTTGCAATGCAGGAATAAGTGAGTTAGAGTTTCTTGGTTCTCATTACAGAGCTTACATTTGGTGTCAATGTCAGGGAGAACAGCCGCCACTCTCATGCTATTAGGAAGGATGGAATGGGCTGCCTCCCATATAAAATTCTTAATAGCTGGTGTTTTTTTCATTCTCCATATTCTATTCCATTTAGGCTCAGCATTACCATTAGAGTTTATGTGGTTATATAACGATTTTACAGAGAACGTACCTTTTTCGTTTAGACTCCAACTCGGGGTGTCCATTTTTTCTTCAGTTGGAATTCTAATGCCCCTAACTTTTACTATTGTTTGATTATCAAAGCACCTAGCCAATTTAGTAAGGTCCCAAGTTTTGTCGTCTGTTATCAGATCACTAACTTTACTCAGACCCTCAGTAGCACTCGGGTTTCTTTGCAACGGTGTTTTTGTCTCATGGGATCCAAATTTATCCCGCCAAATATCAATGTTTCTTCCATTTCCTAGTTCCCAGGCAGCATTGCTTTAATTGGTCAATCCCCGTTAGCAACCCTTTCCATAACCAACTGTCATTTTTATTAGGTTTACTGTTTATGTGTAGTAAATCGCAGTTGGGGTAATATTTAGCTTTCATTATAGTAGCACATAGAGAGTCAGGCTTCTGGCTAAGATTCCATCCCATCCTAGCTATCATAGCTAGGTTGAATTTTCTTACATTTTTTATACCTAGGCCTCCTTCTTCCAGAGTTTTACATAAAGTTGCCCATTTTTTTAAACAAACCCCCTTTTTCCCCTTTTCATTCAATCCTTTATCGTTTTTTCCCCACCAATAGTTTCTTGCAGTTTAGTTATCTGATCACAAATTTTAACTGGGATCTTAAAGCAATTCATTTGATACACATAGACAGAAGAAGCTACATTTTTTATCATGACTGTTTTTCCAGCATTGTTTAAGTTGATCCCATTCCACCCTGTCATTTTATTTCTCAAATTTTCAAGTAAGGGTTCAAAGCATTGTATTTTTGACCTATTGGTGAACAAAGGGGAACCTAAATACTTGTCAGTTAAGGGAATAGTTGTTACACCTAATATTTCTTTTACCTTCCTGCGAATACTGGTTTCGGTTTTTTTGCTAAAGAACACTCCAGATTTACTCAGGTTAATAAGTTGACCCGAAACCAAGCTAAAATTATTAAACAGATTAACCAGATTTTTACATGTGTTTTCACTCACCTTGCAAAAGACTAAGCAGTCATCAGCGAAGAGGAGATGACTTAAAGAAGGAGCCTTGTGAACCAGTTTATGCCTTTGATCAGTCCCGAATTTTCAGCATTTTGAATAGATCTAGAAAGAGCTTCTATACAAAATAGGAAAAGATAAGGGGAGATTGGGTCTCCCTGTCTCAGACCCCTAGAAGATTTAAAAAATTTAGTAGGAGAACCATTAAGCAACAAGGATAAGGAGGTAGTCGAAATACACTGGTGAATCAAGTTACACCATTTATTGTTGAACCCCATTCTAGTCATTACTATGATTAGGAATCCCCATTCAACTCTGTCGAAAGCTTTCGACATATCAATCTTTAGGCCAATGAAACCCTTTTTAGATTTAGAATTTTTCATCTTGTGAATAATTTCATGGGCTAAAGTTATGTTTTCAGCAATATGCCTTCCAGGAATGAAGGCAGATTGATAAGGAGAAATTATTTTTCCTAGAAGACATTTCATTCTAACAGCCGTTAGTTTGGATATCACCTTGTAGCTGGTGTTATCTAAGGCTATAGGTCTGAACTCGACAGGGGAAGTGGGGTTTAAAGTTTTAGGAATTAAAGAGATGAATGAGGCATTCATTTCTTTAGAGATATGACCTGTTTCGAAAAAAGTTTGTACCATTTTTGTCAGATCAACACTAATGGTTTCCTACTTTTGTTGAAAAAAATTGGGAGGAAAACCATCAGGCCCCGGGCTTTTATCAGGCTCCATGGAGAAAAGAATCTGTTTTATTTCACTTTCTAATGGCATGGCACATAACATTTCATTATCTGTTATCAGGTTTTATTTCACTTTCTAAACAACAATGAATTCCAAGCCAATATTTTGGTAATACGTTTTTCCTATGAGGAACTCAACAATCCTATAAAAAATGAGCATAATTCAAGACGTATAACACCACCATCTACCACTTTAAAAGTCAACAATTGAAAATTAGCAGTTGAAATTAAAATCGGTAGACGATAAAATTTGGTATCTCGAATTGGGCTCATTTTTGATAAGACTCTAGAGTTTAATAAGTGAAACTATCGTCAAAATACGAGCTCCAAATACATTGTCGTTTGGACTCTAAAGAAATATTGGTACAAATATTGTTAGTCCATGTATAGATCCTCCCTCGTATAAAGCCATTTCAAAGAGTCCAAATTATTTTATTTTTTTGAGATGATTATTATTTACTAATTACTAATTCCTAAAAATTATTACACCATGATAATCTTTCTTCAGCCAACTCATTTTGTCCAATGGAATGTTATCACATAATTCAAAATCATTACTCTCATTCCTTGCCTTTTTCTTTGCAAGAGAATGAGCTACGCTATTAGCTAGTCTATGAACAGACCTAAATACCAAAACTGACAGCTACTTGTTATTTGTTTAATGTCTAAAATGGAATTTTGGATTGACCAATGAACACTTGGATCAACCTCATTAAATAATTTTACTATGGTCTCACAATCTAACTCTAAAAAAACCTTCTTGGACCTCAAGCTTTGATTCCAAGTAAATGCTTCCTCCATAGTCCAGCATTCCAGTTGTTTAACACCATATTCATCATTTAGTCCTCTATTATAATATTTCTTTTTTCCCCAACACAGAAACCTACAAAATTTCTAAAAGTTAGTCCAATATTGTCAATCCCTGTAATTTCAATATAAAAAGCATCCATGTTTACTTTATAGTGATCTTGAATTGGGGGCAACCAAATTTGGTTATGCACACAAGAAATTTCGTCATTTCTACCGTTTTCAGCAACCCTAACACATTGAGCAGCGGTGTCAAGGATCTTGGGAGTGCTGCTTTACCTATTTTATTTACAGTATTGAAAGATAAGATTGCACTCGTCCTTCCAGATATATCAAAGTGCAATCAAACATCTGTAAACACCCTCACCAGAAAACATACGACATGAAGTTTGGTTGTTACTTCCTGCAAAATTCAACAGACCAATAATCCAAAATATAAGGTTTTAAAAGTGAGACTAGGAATCACTTATATTAGTGATTATGCCTAACCAGATGGATCTTGCAAAAGGACAATCAAAAAACAAATGTTATACGAATTTCGTACTAGTACGACAACAATTGTAGTGGAACAGTAAAATTGTATCTAAATATCTTATCCCTTGTAGAGAGGATATCTCGAAGACATTTCCATACAAAAAGTTATATCCTATGAGGAACTGTTAGTTTCCAAAGAATTTTCCATATATCTATTGGAACAGTAGAATTGAGATTATTATCATACACAAAATTGAAAAGGGAACTGTAAGAATTTCAGAAAAAATTACCTTTTATTTGGTTTTCAAATAATAATATAATTACATGTAGATGGTATTCTCATACCAAGGATTTTCTCAGCAATTCCAGTTGAGAAAATAGAGAGAATAAGATCCTCATTTCAATCCATAGTATTGTCAACAAAAAGCTCATAAACAAAAGTACAACTCAAATAGTTAGATGAACTAGTCACTGATTCAGGTTGACTATCAAGACATATAAACCAACAATCTAACCAAATATTAATTTTTCTACCACACCTAATAGCCCTCATATAAACTTCTCAACAATCTCAATACCATATAACCTTTCTAAATTCAAAAATTATCCTCATTTAGCTTGTTTTTGTATAAAAATTCATTGTTCTTAGAATACTTGGCCTTGATCACTTTCTCAAACAGACCATCCAGATTGTTACAGATTTTCCAAGAAGGAGGGATTTGGTGAAAAAATTCAAGGTTTCTGAAAGATAAATCACCTAAGGCTTTTGGCTTTTGAAGGTGGTTTCAGGAAATGAATTTATACATTTACTGTCAAGATGGTTCAATGTGAGTAGGGCATTTCTTGTGTTGTTTTTGGTATTGCCCGTAAAAAATTACTCATCAAAGAATACATGTATCATAATAAACAAAATTAATTACTAACGAGTTTGAATAAAAACATTTAAACTAATTAACAAAAAATTAGTATAATTTTATAATATTAAGCTAAGCAAGGCTAGCTTTAACCTTTGACATTGACCTAAGTAAATCATTATATAAGTATCCATAAATGACACATCATTCGTACACAAATAAGAGAATGAAAAACATTTAATAACACTTTAAGGTACTTATATAACAAGGTGCATCTAACTGTTTTATTCTTACACCATAATGCTTTTGATTCTCAGCCAAAGGACCCCGAGTATGCCAAGCAGGTACAATATTACTCCGACTGAAACTGGGTATACAATAACCTGCAGGAATAAATAAGAATAAGATAAGTATATATGATAAACTGTGTGATCGTTTTCTGTAAGTTTTTTATATACAGTATGATATATTATTGTCTTTTAAATGCATGTATCTCTTATCTTTTGGAAGAAACAAATAAACTTGATATTTCAAAATAAAGCAAGAAATTTGACTTCAAAGTTAACAGTATAAACATGTGAGAAAAGGTCAACGTCATAACTTAACAGTCCTAACATGGGATTTATATAGAGAAATATTAAAAAAAATGAAGAACACATTTTTTTATTAATATTATTATGGTCAAATTTTTTAAGAAATACACATTTTTGTTTATTAATATTACAATAATATTCTTACCGATTTTATCGGCCGATATGGCGACCGATTATATAAGTTTGAAACGCCGATACGATAAATATAATCAAGACTCTTGTATTGAAGATACTCTTGAATTTATACAATAAATATACATACATTACTTAAAATCCCCAATAATCATATTTTCCATAGGCTTTCCACCCTATTTCGTAACCATTACAAGAATGTGAACTCAACTATTTTAAGTCAAGACATACAAATATTCTTACTTTTTCATTAACATAAAAAAATAATTAAACATTTCAACTCATTATTTCAAAACAAAAAGGCGTTACTTATTCACAACATGATGTCAATGATTCACATACATAACTAAGTGACATTCGACTATTTAGTACATCTGCAAGCATTTTAATATGAAAAATACAAAATGATGATTCATCATGAGAAGCATATGGTTTTTCCATATTGGAGGTTTATACTCATGTACACGAAGCATATACAAAATACTCATATAACTTTTGAGGCATACATGACATATAGTTGACGTTAGTTATTCTTAGGTTTGGTCTAACACCAAACATCTGTAACTAAAAAAAAAAACATGATTTGGGAAATTATTTTAAAGATATACTATCAAAACTTCACACTTTTATCAAAAACTAATATTATTATGTAAGTATAAAATTACTAACTATTCATTAAATGAACTAAGGACTTTAATTTGAACTTGTATCCCTAATTGTAATTACCAACTTCTCAAAATGTGTTTGTCTATATATTAGGCAAACCAATAATAGTTTTACACATAAGAGATAGAAACAGTTTACCAAGATAATATATTATGTTTTAGCAGTGTATCGTGTTTCCCTTGCTCATCAAGTGTACCTTATTGTCTACGATTACTACGAAGTGTATCCGATAACAGACTTATTAACAAATCTTCCTAAATTTTTGCGTAAGGACTTAAAAATACTTTTATTTACAAATAGGTCCAATCTTCTGCAACACACCAACACCTCAGTGTGGAAGAGAGAGAAGTGGGTTTAGGGAATATCTGAAAATTCTGATCAAA
This sequence comes from Papaver armeniacum, assembly GCA_023531295.1. Lineage (NCBI taxonomy): Eukaryota > Viridiplantae > Streptophyta > Magnoliopsida > Ranunculales > Papaveraceae > Papaver > Papaver armeniacum. The sequence goes on along the minus strand of JAJJWW010013784.1, from coordinate 259,792 downwards.
AAAAGGAAACATTATCTGAAAATAAATCAGATTTGTCCATATTCAGATGAGAAAATCCATTAAAAGTTTTAAAAAAATTTCTTTGCTTTTTCTTTTCTTCCAAAACCCTAATTTGGTGCTAACCATACTTTTTCTCGTTTTTCTATAATACACAAAAAAAAAATCTGGTTTTTAGGGAATGTTTGTACTGAAAGTGAAACAAGAATTGAAAGAAATCATGAAGAGTGGGGAAGTGTTGACAAATCTAGTTTGGAAGGATTTTTATCATCTGATACAAGCTTGATGTATTGAGAAGATTGGGGATGTACAGACAGAGATCTAGTTCAAAAAGGTTTTTATCAATCAAGATGTATTTGCACCAAAGAAATTGGTGTTTCTTTCAATAAATAGGTCCATTAGTTCGTTCAAGCACTTGATTATCGGTCTTCATCATTCAATTTGACCTCCAGATTTAGTTTCTTAAATACAAAGAAGGGTTTAAGTGCTATTCACACAAATTTAATTAAAGATTTGTGTAACTACAGCTCATTGATACATTTATTCAATTGCAGTAGTTCGATTCGAAATCACACTGCTTGATGATTTGTCGTGGTTCTCGTCTAGATGTTCAGTTTGTTATGAAATCACATACCTACCAGGGTGATAATGAAATGGGTATTCTTGATGGGGATATAAGAGATGGAAGTAAATATACAGTTCCTAGAGATAAGCAATTTATTGTGCAATCTCCCATTTCAAAGAATGATTTATCTTAGTAAAGGAGATGATACAGTCTGTGGTATGCAAAAAACAAGAAGGAGATGATACAAAAAAAGAAAAGAATGAATGATTGGATTTGAGCTATCAGCCAACCCCCCGAAAGGTTGAAAAAAAAGGAGATGATACAATCTGTGGTATGCATTAAGATATAGTTTCGACAACTAAATTTGATAACAAGCTTGAGATAGCAACACTAGTGAGTTCGACCGAGAAATGCTCTAAAAATCTTCCCCTTTGTCAATTTTAGTGACACAACTATTAATACATATGGATAAATATAAAGCTTCAAAAACTTCTTGAATCCACAGTATCTTGATTTCCTTGGCATCTTCAACTCCTTGAACTCTTCGTAATTCCAAGTTGCAATGATTCTGAATGTGTTCAACTCAGCATCGTTGTTGTTGAAGAACCAATTCCATAAAGATAACAACTTTTGAAAACAAATATTCTCAATTGTCGTTATACAGAAACATAATATTACTCCTTTCTCCAAAGTTCAATTGTATCTCAACTCTGAAGTAATACTACGGTGATATGTTTCTCCCCCTTAATCAATACTTACATCTTTTGCATAATAGGTAGAACCTATAGATTATTGATTCACTCCCCCTTACATAATGACCCGTAAACCATATGTATATAGTATGAAACTACTAAATAATTCTCCCCATTTTTTCAATAATATTAACAAAGGTACGAAAATTGCGGGATCGTAATGAAAACAATTAAAAGATATGTCAAGTCTTAAGGAAGTTTTGAGATTCCACATTATAACATAGTTAAAATGCAACTCCTCATATCAACTTATTTAGATGATATCACATAGTAATAAATACTTAGCGCTCATCTAGGAGATTAAAAAGATACAAGCATCCCCTTTCAAATTCCACAGCCACACCCCCCCACAAAGATATTGCAATTAAGCACAAGTTCATTTAAAAACTCTCTCTCATTTGATGTTATTCCAAGAGAGCAAGATGAGTGACCTTGCTTTATAAAAAGAAAGATTTTGTTGGACATTAACAAATCACATGGATTTGTATCCGAAAATCGAATTAAAATAATCTCTACACCGATTCTTGACAAAAAGATAATTTTTGATCGATGTGACTCAACATAAGAAAATCTTACGGAGTTTGTCAAGCAGTAACAAACACAAAAGTGTGATCACAAGTAGATCAATACTGCGAGAAAATTCTCAAAGAGTTTGTTCTATTCCCCGTTTATAAATAAACATAATAGATTTAACTTCTGAGCATATATAAAAAATTAGTTGTTTCACGAAAACGTAAAGGCACAAATAGTTCACAAGACTTTTGCAATAATTAACCAATAATGATTACATACTACAAGTTCATCTTCCAACAACTCTATAATTTAAATAAATAAATCTAACAACATGCAAGATGAAAATCGTTGGAAATAGCTATGTGTAATCATAATTTTTGCTATACCAAAATAAGAATAAATTTTTACAAGAAGTTTCCTAGATATTTAAAATCTTTGAAGAAATCTTTATCATCTCCAAAATCTTTATCAACCACCGGCATAGGAACATACGGTTCATGAATGAAGGTGTTAGTTCCTGCCAACTTGGTAGGTTGTTGATTAACAAGAGCTTCCTGTAGTTTAAGAGATTTCAGTAGAATCTTCTTCAATTCCTGCACCCCCTTCTTGGTTTTCTTAAGTTCATCAAGAAGATTTTCAAACCTTTTCCGATTGGAGTAATCCGCACTAGGTTTATTCTGATTCTTCCTTTTCCTCTTAAGAGATGAGACAAAAGGAAATGACATCTCTTCTTCCTTTTTGGTTGGATAAGAATCAACAACCATCAGAGCATAGGTTCCACGAGAAAATGTTGTGCTTGAAGCCTCCATGATTTCCAAGAACAAAATGGATTTGTGAAGCACAAATATATATGGCTCAACAGGCAAAGCTTCTTGTGAAAGAGATATGAGTCTTGAAGTAGAAGATATTTATCACGCAGGATTTCGGAACCATAAGAGTTCACGCACTAAAATACATAAAACCTAAAATGAATAAAAATGTTATTTTTATCCTTCTATAGGTTTCGTGGATCAAAATTTCTAATATCATTACTTAGACATAAATTAGGATGCACAGATACGAGATGAAGATCCAAGCAATAATATTCAATCTTGATCCAAAGCCCTGATGTGCACAGTTCCTGTCTCTTTTAAGGGCACATGAGATATGATGCACATTTCAACACAATTAGATTGTGTTGAGGTGACCGTTAGATTGCTCATCACTAGATTCTTGCACGAAAATAATATCCTTCAATACCGAACGTTTGTTCCGGACTTTTCTCTTTAAATGAGATTTTTTTCTTCTTCTTAGAATCAATCAATCTTTTAGAAGAATAAGAGTTAACTTTAAGTACCTCAAGATTGGATTTTTGAACAATTTTAAGCATGAAACGACTAGCCCTCCGTTGCAGTTTATTGGCATACCTTAGTTTATGTTTGTACTTGAAACATTATGAGAGTATGTTACCTTCACTGTAACAATAAGGACATGTCGGTTTGGAGATTGATTCAGGAACAACATTAGCAGCTAAACACAGGGTACCTGAAACATTAACAAAATTTTCTTTAGTATACGAAAAATCCATTACATCCTCCAATGATTTTGATGAAGAGTCATCAATTAAATTATCAAGATTGATATGAGTATTTCTACATTTATCAAAATTGACAACTTCTCCCAAGACTGCTACACTTGAACCGTCTTCCTCTTCGGAATCATAATTATCAGATGTTTGATCAAGTGTTGCTAGCGTAATTCTTACGATTTGGACACTCATTAGCAAAGTGACTGAACCCTTTACACTTGAAGCATTGTGGCATATCCTCATCGTCAGTATCATTAGAATCTCTGTTTTTTACAGAAATACGATTATGTGGCTTAGCTGACGTCGGAGGTTTTTTTTTCTTCTGGAGAATCATTTTCTTTCTTTTTGTAAATCACATTATATTTATTAGAATGAAGAACCAAAGTTGGAAAATTACAACTCCAAAAATGAAAAAAAAATAAATTAGACCCTTTGGAATGAATATTTCTGATCCAACAAAACTGAACTGCTTTTATCACATCATGATGTATAATTTCCCAGCAAGCTGTATAAAAACATCCTGAAAATCCATCTGGTCCTGGTGAGCTATCATGATCCATACTAAAAATCTGTTGACTTAATTTCTTCTTCGATTGGAACAACATCTAGCATTTGTTGGTCTTCATTAGTTATAACCTTTGGAATAATATCAAAGAAATAGTCACTTTTTCAACTTCCTTGAATTTGAATTTTTGTTCATAATGATTAGCTGGAATTTCTATAATTTTTTCTTGATCTGAAATGATATCTCCATTAGTATCCTGCAGTTCAGTGATGAAATTCCTAGCTTGTCCGATCTTCAAGTTAGTATGAAAAAAATTTGTATTTGTAGAACCCTCCTTGACCCATTTTATCCTAGCCTTTTGCTTCAACATAGTGCTTAGATGGACTTCTTTTGAATTATAATTATTTTGAGCTCTTACCAGTTCTTCCAATGCCTTAGTATCAGTTGGGTTATTATCAGAGAGTAATATAGCATCTTGTACTTGTACTTCAGCTTCTTTGAGCTTTACATGAATATTTCCAAAAACTTGCCAGTTCCATTCTTTGAGGATATTCTTTAGTCTTTTTAATTTTTGTTGGAAAACAAAAGCTGGATCTCCACTAATTTCTTCAGACCAACATTGAGAAACAACTTCCATAAATCCAGGATAAGACAACCACATTTTCTGAAATTTTTGAGGAATCTTTTTGGTTTAGGGATACATGCACTACCTCCAAGCAAAGGTGCATGATCAAAAGCAATTCTAAGACCCACTTTGTACCCAATCTGCATATTTTTAGATCCACAATTGATTAAAGACTACTCTATCCAAATTACATAAGATTCTACTATTACCCTATTGACAATTAGACCAAGAGTGAAGTATTCCTATTTTGGGAGCTTGTATTAAGTCACAGTTGTCAAGACAAGTTGCAAATTCCTGCATTGCTTTTCTATTAGGGCTCATTCCACCAACTTTTTCATCTGAAGAAATAATGGAATTAAAATCCCCTAGTGCTAACCATGGCTACTGATGAGTTCCATTTCATCCCACAAAAATCTTCTCCGTACAACACCCACATGAGTATGAACACCAGAGACAAGCACTCCTCCAATACTAACAATAATCATCTGACTAGACATTGACACCACAGTTGGAGTAGACAATGATTTATTCCAGAAAACCCAAATATTACCTTTTTTATTAGCTACTGAATTATGAATCACCATATTCTGCATTCCTGGCAGATTCATCTGACTAGACATTGACACCACAGTGACTCAGCCCGATTCGAAAAATCTTCTTTGAAATAATTCTCTGGAGAATCGTTTACTTTTCTTCCTAAGAAGTTCTCTAAACTGTGTTGTGATCAATGATACTGAGTTATAAAGTTCCTCATCTGAAAAATCAGGATCAACAAGGTCATCTCCAGAATTGTCAACACTTTAACTTATAAGAGGTTTAGTATTTTTTAGTGCCTTGAACGCAATATCCTTTCCGTCTTTGGATTGCAGTTCATGATCAAAGATCTTCAACTTTCCAACAAGAGTATTCCTGGAAAGAGTATCAAGGTTATTTCTTTCCATAATGGCATGTTTCTTAGACTCGTATCTTGCTGGTAAAGATCATAGAATTTTCATCACAATGTCCTTTTGGGGAATGGTCTTCCCTAACACATAACATGCATTAACAATTCTAGACACCTTTTGATTAAATTAATTAAACAAATCTTCATCAGACACACGAAGATTTTCCCGATTATAATTTAGGTTTTGAATCCTAGCTTCTTTCTCTCGAGGTATCTCCTTCAAATACAATTTCTAAGCTATCCCAAACATCTTTAGACTTAGTGCACGAATTCACATGGTACCAAGATCCGGGCTTATGGCGTGGATAATAGCTTTTAAACCGTCTGAATTATGCCTTGCAAAAGTTATCTCGGATTCACTATTAGCTATTAAAGGCTTCACAACAGTAGCTCTGTCTACAAAAACTATTGGTGCTCTATATCCAACAACTACAATTTTCCATGTCTCAAAGTCACGGGCTTGTAAAAAGGAACGCATATCAATTTTCCACCATAAGTAATTAGAGCCATCAAATGCTGGCGGTACGTTTATTGCACGCCTGTCCATATATTCAGACTGCTTCAAGCACAAACTTATTAGGTCTTAACGTGTTTGCATGCTCTGATACCAATTGAAAACGCGGGGGTACCAAAATACACCACCACTTTTTTCTTAGGAAATTTGTATGGACAAAATCAATTCAACTCCAAGAGTAAAACTCAATCAAGGAATAATTATATCTCTATCGCTTGTGCTTAGAACGTTTACAGAACCGAATTCGTGAACCTAACTAAAAAGAGATAACTTGGACGGTACCAAAGACCAATGTTCAAAAATCAATCAAGTCGTATCCAACAAACTAGGTCGGATGTCTCTACTATGATTGATCAACGCACAACCTGTGATATATCAATTATAAAGATAAACAATATAATGCATAAAAATAAATAACACAGACACCAGAAGTTTTGTTAACGAGGAAACCGTAAATGCAAAAAAATCCCGGGACCTAGTCCAGATTGAATACCAAACTGTATTATTTAGCCGCTACAGACACTATCCTACTACCAATTAACTTCGGACTGAAATGTAGTTGAGCCCTAAAAGGTATCCCACCGACTACGGTACAGTCGCGCTCCTTGCGCCTCTTGAATCTCAGAAGGATTTCGGGCAATTGATTCCTTTAGATGACGTCACACCAACTAAGAGTTCCTTCAACTCAATTGAAGACTTTAAATCAAATCTGCCTCCCATAGATTAATCCTATAAATTTTATTTCCTGATTACAATCGAAATGTATGATCAAAAATCAAACGTATAATCAAGGTGATGAAAATCGATAGCAATTTGATAGAAGTCTATATATCCTCAAAATCTAAACTTATGCAACCCGAAGTGCATCCTAGATTATTTTTCACCTCACAAGTATAAAAATTGTGGAATCAACAAAGTCTAAGGCGAAGAGAACTTTGATGATCACTATTTATCTTGATCGTTGGAGCAAACTCTATAAATAATCAAGATCAGGATACTCGAGTTATCAAGGAAAGATAACTGGACATGGCTTCACGATTCCAAATGAAGTCTTTATAGTCGTAAAACTCTAAAAGGATTTCTGGAGAGGACGACTTTAGATGCAACTAGAACACACCAAAAAGTTGTGTCAGGATTCAAAAATCCCAGTTACTTGGAGTTCCCCTTTTATAGACTTTCAAATCATATGTCGCTTTAGGTTTAAGATAAGATAGCTTTGGAACCAAGCACGCAAGAATCACAGTTAGATGAAACTTTGAATCTAATTTACATAAGCAAGATATAAACTCTGGTTAGGTGAGACCGAACCGAACAATTTACAAAGACTATGTTCAACATGGTTAGCCGAAACTAGCCGGTTTGAACTTAAAAGCTTAATCTTCATTTTCATGAACACATAAGAGATTAACTCAAAGTCACAAACATGTGATAAATTAAGTCTAGTGTTTATAGAGAATTAATCAAATGTTAATTATTTCGAAGAAATAATTTAAACACACTTGAAAGTATAATTGATATGATTAGTAGATATACGAATACAAATACATACTAGTTCGTGAGTAGGTACAGTCACAGTTTGCAAACCAGTTTGGAAACTTTATACCAAAACCGAGTTACGGAGTTCACATAACTTTTTAGGTTTGCGTACCAGTTTGCAAATGTTCCACCAAACCTAAGTTACGGAGTTCACAGAACTTTTAAGTTTTGCGTACCGGTTTGGAAACTCAAGGACTGTTGCCGGTTCCAGAGTTCACAGAACTGAATCTGTTTGCATACTGGTTTGGAAACGCTACCGAGTTCTAGAACACATAACTGTTTAAGCTCGTGTATCGGTTTTGATACAGGTGTATCCCTACTCCTCTTAGGAACTTAGTAAACCTCAAACTAATTTGAGGGAAGGAAACCTTATTTGGGTAGAATTCCTAGTTAGGAAGAGTTTTGTTTTAGGCAACACTATTAGTTTAGGAAATTGATTCCTAATAGAAGACCTTGTCGGCTGATTACGATGAAAGTATATAAATAGAGAGGTTTGGTTGTTAACTAAACACACAGACCTAGTGAAAGCTGATGAGTGCCAAATAGTGCATATTTATACACCTTTTTATTGGCATTTTACTCATCTTTTGCGCTTAGAAATCGAGATATTATCCCGTTCTCGTGTTTTCTTTGTTTTCAAGAATAAATATTTGTATTAATTAATTTTGTGTTTTTAGGTAATAAATAAAGCTCGGAGAATCTGAGGAGCCAAAAGAGCGAAGAATTGGAGTCGAGAATCTATGGAGCAGAAAGCCAAAGCCCGCGCGCACATCAGGAGCAAACCATTTACAAGACATGGGCTTGAGCTAGACCTGACCCGCGACCCGGATCCGAGCCCGTCCATCCCCGACCGTTCAGATCTTCCCCAGTCGCATCCAACGGTCGCTGCCTCCATTCCATCAAAAATCACTGCTCCCGCTCAACACCAAAACTTCTTATATCCTGAGCCGTGAGATTGTTGTCTCCCAAGATCCAACGCTCGCTCTACCTGTTCCTTCAGCAATCGCTGTCCATGCCTCACAACAAAACTACCCATCCCTATACCCATCGAGCAAAACCAATTCTTCTTCTTCCTTCTCTTTCTTCCCCCGACAACACTTGGCAGAGAAACCACCCCTTCTTCCCCGACCATACCCTGCCGCCGCCCGAACCCTCACCACCACCATCTCTTCCGGCCACACCGCATCACATCTCCACCATCCCCTCCTAACTTCTCTCTAGCCCTTTCTTAGCTTCTTCCCTAGTAGCTAAGAGAGAGATAGAAAGAATTAGGTTAGGGTTAGGGTTTCTCGAGCAGCGGAAGGAAACATCAATCAGAGACGGATTGACAGAGCCGACAAGCGATTCAGAGGCAATTTCGAGATTGGGTTTGTTTTAATTTTCAAATTAAAGTGATTTAGGGTTTGGGTTTTCCTTGCATGTATAAATAGAATGGAGTTGACTGTGTTAGGGTTCATGCCTGGCTAGCTGTGCACACCACTGTAGCTTAATTTGTGTTGTATTTGTGTTTGTAATGTTTTAATTTAATTTCCCAGGGTGTTGATGAAACCCCTGATTTCATGTGAAACATATTTAGCTTAGGTTTTGTTCTTGTTATGCATAATATGCTAGGATTAGTAAGTAATTGAGGAGGCTAAGAAGCCTGTGATGAGTCATTTTAGAAGAAGACAAATTTCATAATAGGGGTTGATTAGAAGAATTAGTTGACAAACATCCATTGTTAGACTTTCATGGGAAAGCTCAAGAACATAGTGTAAGTTAGATTGCCTAACAAGAGATTAGAGGTGGATTCACCACCATGATGTTTTCCAGTTTGTTATAATTTACTTCATTGCCTTAGTTTAGTGTCACATTTCAACCTAGTCGCATCGACAAACAACCAATATTGTGTTACAATTCTCTGGAACTCGCTTTAGGAAGCCTTAGATCATACATAGCACCACAAGTCCTTGTGGGATCGACCCGTACTTGCCACGTCTCCGATAGACGTCGTGCACTTGCGGTATAATTTGTAGGCATTAAATCTAAACCCTTTTCCAGGCCTACCAAGTTTTTGGCGCCGTTGCCGGGGACTTGGCGTGTGCCCTGTGATTTTTGGTTTGACTCTACTGATTTACACTCACCCCTGTACATATTCACCTTGAATTTTTAGCATCTGTCTTTGCTTTTGTACATTGTGTTTAGCATTTAGTTTCCTCATCTGTTTTCTCATTACATTCTTAGTAGACTCATCTCAGAACTTGCATCTTTAGCCGCATCTTCACTGTCACCACTCGATTGGAGCTTTGTCACTAGTTACAAGGAAACTAAGCATCCACTGTATCTTAGTGCCTTCACCGAGTTTCAATTACCTCTGTACATAATTTAGTCATCTCATAACCGCCATCTGTTAGCATACTAGCCTTTAATTCTTTTAACTTAGCGTGTCATTGCATTTACCTGTTAGTTTATTTGTCTGCATTGCATCTCCCAGTGCATATTTATCATCTTAGTGTGTCTAGCTTGTAGCTTAGTTGTAGATTCAAGCATATCATTTGCATCTCAGTGCATTTCTGTAATTTTGTAGCATCAGCTGTAGTTTTTTTTATCATTTGTGCTCATTCATTGAAGGTAAAGAGTCGTAAGCTCATTTGTGCTTATCTCGGTCAAGATCCGGCTCTTTGCACCGCTAGCCCATCACGGTTGTGTCATATCACCGCATTGTAACTCCGAATTGCTAAACCTTCATCTCTATCGGCCGACTACGTAGTGGTTCTGTTCATATAAGCTGCACATTTCGAGAACTAAACTTTCTCTTGAGCTAGAAGGTACCTGTGCTTGGCGAGCAAACGAGGCAAGGAAGCGCAAACAGAGCAAGCCCGAGGAAAGACAAAGAATTGAGCAATACAAACCACCGTGGCTAAAGCAAGTTGGTCACTCCCAATTCCTTTTACACTCTATATATGCATGCTAGGCATGTGAAGCCGTGATCCGTTAAGCTTGTTGATTGGCCTGTGGATGTTTGAACCATCTTTGCATAAGAAATTAGCAACCTTGCTAGGTATCACCCACACCTATGCAAACAGGTGTAATTACTACGTGCACCTGCCTTGAAAATTTTGTGCATGCTCGGTGAAAACTAAGGATAGCCAACTTGTAATACCCTGTTGTATGTTCTCAGGCTGGTTAGCATCAGCCCTATGCTCAGCTCCATCCCCCGAAGTGTGAGCTTGAGCAAGAACCCGGATAACCTGTTACTTGCAAACCCTAGTTGACATCAAATGAACCAGTTGACAACCTGCAAGAACTAGTTGAAATTGCTCACCTGTTGCATCTCTGAACTGGTATCACTTGTGTGTGTGTGATTTTGTGGCATTTGAATGAGGGTTGAGTGACTTGAGCAAGCACACTCATCTGCCCTGTAGAGCCTAAGCCGACTTGGTCTACTAAGCATAACCCTGAGCCCAGCCCTGTGCCTTGTGTGAAACCCTGTTGTGCTCAACCTCAACCCCCTGAAGCTGTGAGTTTGAACCACAACTGAGGTTTCCAAGTTTGCATGCTTGAGACCTTGTGTGAGACATCTCGCACCTGCTACCTGACTGTTGAGCCCGGTGAAAGACCAGAATCTGTGTGGTCTGTGAGCCAACCCGTTGAACCCCTTATGCATGCTTGATCTTGCCTTAAACCTTGTGTGAGATTGTGCTACCTCATGGGTGTTTATTTGTTAGCCTCACAAATCTTGAGTCGCTCAAGACTTCACACCCAATTGTTGTGCTGAGTTTAATCAATTGCACACAATGGCACCTATTCTGTGCTTGGCCTGACCAGGCTGTGCAATTGCATGATCTGGGCTGCTAACTTGCCAGCCTAAACTGAAGCCCACATCTGTTGGGATGTGCACACAACTGGGCTGTGCAGTTTCACAAAAACCTGGGCTTCAAACAACAAATCCCAAACAAACCAAAGCCCACAAAACCAAACTCACTAAAACCAAATTGAGCCCACAGCAACCTGGGCTTCCCACATAAACCAAAGCTTACAAAAACAAAAATGAGCCCATTTAAACCAAACAAAACCCACATAAACCAAATGAAACCCAATAAACCAAATTAAGTCCACAACAACTGGGCTTTGAGTTCAATTTGAGTTGATAAATCATGTCGGATTTTGGTCTCGCATCCGGGGATGGAAACAAATCCATTAGAGAGCTTGCTTACGGGCATGCTTCACGGTATGAACTCCCACATACCAGTGATTTTAGGGAGTATTATGAGCCTTCTCGTGGCCACGACCTTGAATACTCATACCCTAACCATCATGAGCACATGTATCAGTCACCACAAGTGGGGAGATGAACAATTTTATACTCCCCGACTCCTTGTTTACAATCACTAATGGAAACGCTCATGGAGCAAAATGCTAGGCTTGAACTGAATGCAATACATGACCATCCATATAGCAACATATCTGAATTTCCCTTCCCTAGTGAACCTCATGCTCAACCATACAATGAATATCCATATGAGGAATGCATACCCACTAGTGAAGACTCGCCTTCAATAGAACAACTCACTATGATTCTTCAAAGGAACCTGATTGAGTTACAAAATGAAGATTGGAAGGAAACTTATGATAGGATGTTTGTTATCTCTGATAATTTTGAAAATAGTGTTTCTACTCCTACTCATGCAATTAACACTGAATATGAACCTAATCTAGAGGTAAATGAGTACACTAGAAATGCTACAATTTTGAATAGGGAAACACATTTTTGCTATGATGATAATGATGATGAATATGATATGTTAGAAGAGCATGTGCATGCGAAAAATATGATGGAATCTTTTGGTTCGAGAGACGTTAGGCGTCTCTTCGTGAACCCTATGAATGATGCTTCTTCTAATATTCATATATGTGATGTTGATTCTGAGCTTGGTTTTGTGAAATTCTTCAGTGAATGTGAGCATGCTTCACAACTTGTTTGTGACTTAGGAAAGGATGAATCTTCTGTTTACACTAATGTTCTTTTGAATCATGATATTATTGTTGTATCTGATTCCCTGCCCATATCACAATATGTTGCCTGCTCTGATGATTATGACATGGAAAGTGATGAATTGTTCTATGCTGGTGAGCATGATTTACCTTCTTCTGACCTTAGGAAAGTGTGTGATGGTACAAATGATCTTATACATGAAAATAACTTAGATGTACCTAACCTCTCTCCTGAGTCACAAATTGAAACTCCTCCACCAAACCTAGGTGTAGTTTGTAACAAAATTGCAAAACCAACTTTTCTGAAAATGCCTAATTTAGGCCTAGAACTTTGTGCTTCCCAAGTCCTCTTGGACTATTTTGCATCAAAGTATAACACCTTTAGGGAACCTCAGTTGGAATGTGTATGTCTGCCTGTTCTTAGCAAAACTCATTTTGAGTTAGACCTTTTGCATGATGTACCTTTAAAATTGCAAGATTTTGTGCTCTCAAACACATCTGTTGACAAGTTTAGGTTTGGGGGAAACTCATTCCCATATACAACCTTACTTGCACTCTCATTTTATATTTGTGTAAGGCTGTTGATGTTTGTACATATTTTCTATTGGGTTGACCCTCAACTCTTTAGACTGTTGGTTTATGGTGAATTTTCATTGTATATAATCCAGTAGGACTTGTTAAATTTTTCTTTTCTTGAATCGGTTGAGTCTTCTTGTGCATATATTGTGCTAATCCGATATGATCTCCACTGAGAATGTTGGATTCTAGCCTTGACTAGTGAAGCTCTAACCGTGCTCCCGCCGACATCCGGTAATCTCTTCCCTTTTCTCTTATCAAAGATAGTTCTCTTGGTATGTGACTGTTTAAATTTTTCCTATCTGTTGACACATTGAGGACAATGTTTGATTTAGGTTTGGGGGTGCATTTGCATATAGAGTTTTTTTTTTTTTAGTCTTTTTAATCTTTTATTTTCATGTACTTAAACAAAACAAAAAAACAAAAAAACAAAAAAAAATCAAAATCAAAATCAAAAACTCTTTTTGTAAAAACCTCCAACTTTTAGAGATTTTAGAGTCACTAGCATGCTTCTAGCTATGTTTACATAGAGAATCTGACCGAAATAACAGAAATTGGAAGTACCGGAGAACACAATCGGGTTTCTTAGTTGATTAGAGCGTTAAAATTGGATTTAACCATACCGGAGGGCGAATTAGGTGCTGTTTAGATATTCGGTAGTAGAATTGTGATCACCCATAGTGGAGACTACCCATTTTACATCAAGTGAGGCACCAACCTTCAATTTTTTGCAACTTTCTAGAAAAAGTCATTAGAGTGTGTGTCACCGTACGTCAATTCGGGTAGGAATGGTGAGCTACCCAACTTCGCACCAATTTCAAAGACTACTTTTGATCTCTTGAGTGCTAGTTTTTGTCAATCATGAGGGTGACGTTTAAAGATGAAAACTCCTTCTAAATATCGATTTACTGTTAGCATCACTCTCTCTCAATCAGCAAGACCCATAGAAACACATCATCGTCAAAGAAACGGGGCATCATCAGAATATGGAAAGAAAAGTTGAGATAGTCCAAGGTTTATATGCAACAAAACAAAGAAAAGAAAATAGGATGAGAATTAATGAAGTTTGTGAAAAATTAAGTTTTATTGTTTTATTGTAAGTTCTTAAAAAAAAAAAAAAAAAAAAAATTGTTAAGTTTTTGTAAAGTTCGGAAGTTCGTCATCAATAGTTGAAGACCGAAGACCGAAGATTGAAGACGTTTCTATGGTTTCTTATGAGAGAGTGATATTAATTGCCGATCGGGTGAGAAGGTAAGTGAGTACTCCCATCCTTGCTAATGGTTGATTTCCTTTCTTAGAGATCATCAGAAAAATATTCTTTTTGTCCACACCTCGTGGAGTCTCCGTGTTTTATTTCGGAAGGTTATCCTTCTTACCTACAACGTGTGCGGGATTTCTCTCTTTATTCCTTCCGCACACATAAGAGACTAAAAAAGCGATCTTTTGAGTGCAATTATCATAAAACCCTAATAGTGAGGCGTGTTGAGACTTATGATCACAATCGAATCCGAATTCTTTCATATGGTATGGTTACTTCTCGCTCAAAGACTTAAGGATGAGAATGCGTTCTTTGGTAGTTCTAACTTCCCGTTACTAGCATGCAGAAACTCTATGTCCTCATAGCTCCTTGGATGCTTGAAACTCTTTTACACTCGAAGTTGGAGAAGGTTTTGTGGGTACACCTGCAAACCCTCACGAGACTACAACTCGTCCACTACTTAGGGACACCTAGGGGTTTAAAAGGCTTTGTTACGCTAAATGCATTCGAGAGACCTGCGACAGTATAGTTAGGATTTCTTTATTTCTGTTTCACTTGAGGACAAGTAAAATTCATGTTTGGGGTATTTGATGAGTGCCAAATAGTGCATATTTATACACCTTTTTATTGGCATTTTACTCATCTTTTGCGCTTAGAAATCGATATTATCCCAGTTCTGTGTTTTCTTTGTTTTCAAGAATAAATATTTGTATTAATTAATTTTGTGTTTTTAGGTAATAAATAAAGCTCGAAACTTCTTAGGGTGCATTATTTATATGTCCCTACTTTTAGAACCCAACAAATATATCCTTTCCCAAAATAAATATATCCCTACTAATTTTAAGAATTAAAATCCGGAATTATTAGATTACTGAAATACCCTCCCTATATATTTCACTTAATACTAGATCGGACACATTAATTCTGCCCTTCTTCATTTTCAGTTTCTCTGGTTCAGGTCTTCACTCACTCACTCTCGAAATCACCTGGAATTGATTGCTAGCCGTTATCTTCTCGAAGATCAACTGAAAACTGGGTATTAATCAACTATCCGTTGCAGAAAATTGATTACTAGCCGTTATCTTCTCTCTCTGATAATCAACAGACCACGATCTACAAAAAAAAAACTGAAAATAAACCGTATAATCAACTGAAACTGAAAAAGAAACCGAACGATTTCACTTTCCTTTGCAGAGAAACTGAAAATAAAACATATAAATTAGGTTTCATCAGAAAACCTAACCGATTTCACTTTCCTTTCATCATCAACGTTTCATCATCAACAACATAATTGAACGATTTGAAGATTACAAAATTGAACAGGTAAAACCTAAATTTTGATGTTAGATTTAATTGATGCATGTATGTTTTGGTCTTGATTTTGTTAATGTAATGATTTTGAATGTTTGTATTTGGTTTGATTTTCACACTGCAATTTACTGATTAGGTTTGATTTTGGTCTTGTTTAGTTATTTTTTAGTTTTGGTTAGTGTTCTTGGGATATTTGTGTCAGGAAATGATATCTCGTCAAATCTGTGTAGGTTATATATACTAATCATGTTGAAAATTGATATTTCTATTCAAACTTTAAGTATTGTTTTGCTCAGATGCAAATTCGATCTAATGTTGATAAGTATTGATGGGTGAAAATGTGATTCTGAAGGAGTTTTAGATATTTTTGTATAAACTAAATAATTGTACTTGATCCAAACAAAAATTGGATAAACAAATAGCAGTTGATCCAATTTAGGGGATAAACAATAGCAGTTGATCCAGATAAAAAAAGGATAAACAATACAAGTTGATCCATTGTATGAAAATTTGTTCAATTGTGTTTCTAAAGGATTTTTAAATATTTTTTTGTATCAACAACAGTAGTTTATCCAAAAAAAAATGGATCAACATTAGAAGTTGATCCAATGTAGGGGATAAACAACAACAGTTGATCCAAGTAAAAATAGGATAAAAATAATAAAAGTTGATCCATTGTATGCAAATTTGTTCACCTGTTATGTGTTTATAAAGGAATTTAAGATATCTTTGCAAATGAAAGGGATCAACAGTAGAAGTTGATCAAATGCAGGGGATAAACAACAACAGTTGATCCAAATAAAAAAGGATAAACAAGGGTAGTTGATCCATAAAAAAGATTTATTTGATGGGTATGTACATTTCTACTATGAAAATATGAATGCTAACTATAATAAGTGTTGAACTCGAGGTTGAGAAGACATAATGCATAGAAGATCACCAAGGATAAAGAAGAAGCAAGATGAAAAGGGCACGAAAGAGATTGAGAAAGTTACTGAGAACCAAAAAGAAATGCGAAGAACAATAAGATAATTGAAGAAGAGGCAACAAGAAAGAGGAAGAACAAGAGTGCAAATGAAGAAACACAAAGAAAGGTGAAACACAAGAAAATAGTTCATGAAGAACCGAGAAAAGTCGAATCGAATCCGAAGAAGAATCGGATGATGATGATGAAGAGTTGGAAGAAGAGGAAAAAGATGCTAAAAATGGCAAACCAATAAAAGTCATCAAAGGAAATACAAAGAAAAAGAAAGAGACAACAAGAAAGAGGAAGATGGCATTTGGGAATAAAGAAGCACAACAAAAGTTAAAGGCAAAACTCGGGAAGATAGGCGAGGAAAAATCAATCAGAATTCGAAGAAGAAGCGCAAGGAGAATCGAGATGAAGATGAAAAAGAAGAGGAAAAACAAGCAAAAAGAACAAACCGAAGAAAGTCCTCAAAGGTAAAAACATACATTGTGATATATATTTGTGATGGTATTATTACTACGTTACTTAAAACAAAATGAAAATGACTGAGTTTCATGTATGCGGGCGAGTCAAAGGAGAAAGAAATCACACTCAAAGAAGAACAACAAAGAGTGAAACAAAAGAAGAAAGTTGAGGAAGAACCGAACAATCGAATCCGAAGAAGAAGGGCAAGAAGAATCGGATGAAGATGACCGAGAATCGGAAGAAGAAAAACAAATTGTAATATATGAAAAAAAAAAAACGAAAAAGGGCAAACCCGAAGAAAGTCATCAAAGGTAAATACATAGACTGTAATATTTGTCTTTGATATATATAACTATATTGTTTGAAATATTGAAAACAAAATGAAAATGATTGAGCTTCACGTATGCGGTCGGGTCAGGGGCGAAAGCAAAACCACAACAAAAGGAGAAAAACAAGAAGGTAGTTGAGGAACAATCGGAAGAATCGAATCGAGTCCGATGAAGAGGAGAAAGAAGAATCGGATGGAGATGAAGAGGGCAACACGAGCCGGAGCGCAAAGGTAAAAACATTGACTCTTTAATGGAAATATTATGTGTAAGCAATCATAGTTTTGGATCAACTCATTTGTTGATCCGAGTAAATATTTGTAAGCAAATCATAGTTTTGGATCAACAATCACATTTGATCCAACAAATATGTGTAAACAACCATAGTTGATCCAACATCACATTATGTGTAAAATATGACATAAGAGGTAGTTAAAGCATGAACCGTGATTACACATATTTATACGTCGCACCTCACTCGGGGGCTACGCCCCTCGTGAAAATATATTATGGGTAGAATGCAAGAAAACAAAAGATTATTGTCAAAATGAAAAGGAAAATGATTTGAGTTTCATTTATGCAGCCAAGTCGAGAGCAAAGGAACAAAGAATCAAAGGAGGTCTACAACCATTGGCTGAAATGGGGAATTTTCTATGCAAAAAGTTTGAAGTGGACGATGCAAATAACAAGAAGAAACCGAAACTTGCAAAAGCACGAAGGAATCTCCATATTGGGAATTAATCGGCCCATTTTATGTA
Source organism: Papaver armeniacum (assembly GCA_023531295.1). Taxonomy (NCBI): domain Eukaryota; kingdom Viridiplantae; phylum Streptophyta; class Magnoliopsida; order Ranunculales; family Papaveraceae; genus Papaver; species Papaver armeniacum. Next base: position 241,637 of record JAJJWW010013784.1, on the reverse strand, counting down.
ACAGACACAGTATGAGTGGTAAATGGATGAACAAGATTAATCTTGCAATGCAGCTGTTGATGAGTGCATTTGATAAAAAAACCCGGAAAATTCAAATTTGGAGAAAACGAAGAGTGCTCTCTGGAAGCAAGAGATTTCGCTTTGATATTCAAAATGAGACGACAGTGATAGAGAGTGAAGAATTGAAGCGACAAGCGCAACCGAAGAAAGGACTCGACTACGGCGAATTCTTAAATAAAAAGTTCAGACCCAAAAAACCAAAAGATTGTCCCGAACCAATATTGAAGGCGAGGTTGTACACAAACTGAAAAATGCAACAGAAGATGAGTCTGATCCGGGCATTTTGTAAGACTTTTCGGTATGTGGTTATGCACGGTTTTCTTATTCCCAAATCTTTGGTATGACATCGTTCCCAAAGAAATGGTTGCCTCATATCTTACTTGATGGACAAAGTGTCATGGCCGGATCATGTGGTGGAATGTTTGATTTCGAACCTGGCAAACAAGAAGAATAACCAATTAGCTATCGGTGGCTGCACAACTCTCCTAGTGGTAAGAAAAACGTTAATTTTGTAAAACTAAAATGTTTATTGTTGTAGAGAGTGAAATGCATACTATTGGATAAAACTAACATTGTTGTTTATATTATGCAGTGTTGGTTCTGCGAACATACCGATAAGTACATAACGAAAAGGGAGGAATTTCAAAATTCAACTCCAAGATTCCTACGATGGAACCAGCATGCATTGTGCAAGCGACTTGCAAGTGACTTTGGCAACAAATTGAATAAGAAGGCAATTGATATGACTTGGTTCGACAAGACGGTAATTTTTTTTACTATATTTATCTTTACTATTACAAAGGTACCATTTTTTTAAGTGAATGGGGTCAACGACCAATTTTGATCCAGTTTAGTATCGTTTTTGTGGATCAACGGTGGAAGTTGATCCATGTGAATGGGATCAACAACCAATGTTGATCCGGTTTTAGTGTGTACACTATTTCCGGCTCCTCCAATTCTAAGTTTTTTGTGGATCAACATTGGAAGTTGATCCATGTGAATGGGATCAACAGCCAGTGTTGATCCAGTTTTAGTGTGTACACTATTTCCAGCTCCTCCAATTCTAAGTTTTTTGTGGATCAACAGTGGAAGTTGATCCATGTGAATGGGATAAACAACCAATGTTGATCCACTTTTGCTCTCAGTTCTTTGTGAATAAACAATGGAAATTGATCCATGTGAATGGGATCAACAACAAATGTTGATCCAGTTATACTAGCTACACTATTTTGACTTGTGTTGATCATGCTTCGCAGTTTCATCAAGACTTTGTTGATCCAGTGTCTGCTGAGGAGAAATATTTAATTGACCTATCGACATCTGCAAGAGAACTGGAACAAGAGAGGACAAGGATAAAGGAGCTAGAGGAAGAAAACATCTTTCTTCACTGTGACAAGTATGAGATTCATTACATGGACAAGGTTGAAATTAAAAAGTTTGTCCAGAGCACGTTATTCTTGAGAGAGTTGTATGAGAGGAACAAGGACAAAATAGAGTTGCAAGCTGGAGAACAAGAGCGACTTGCTGACATTGACAAGAACATAGAGAAATGGCAGGGAGAGGAAAATATTTATCAGGAATCACTGAATAGGAATAAACCAGCGTATACAGGGAAAGAATTTGAAGGTTTGGAATTTGAAGATTTGTTCACACAGAAGCAACAACAAGGAGAATCATCTGGGCAAGGAAATCAAAATGAAATGAACTCTGCGGCAAATGATCAACCAACAGATGGGAATCAAACTAGAGTAAACAGAGAAGTCGAAGTTTCAGTGGCTGTGAACAATGAAGACAGTCAAGAAATGAACGATTCTTTGGGAACTCAGAGTACTTTGGTAACTCAAGAAGGCTTTAATGAAGGAAGAAAACTAAGGCAAGGCTGATGATTTAGAGCTCAATACTGTTGTTGAAAACAATGCGAGCTTGATTCGCTGGTTGAAAACATTGCAAAATGTCTTTGGAATATTAGAAGAGAAAGATGGCATACCAATGGAAGAGAAGAGCCCGTCCGTAGAGAAGAAGAATGATGACATACAAATGGAAATGGTTGTGCTTGACACTCCTCCACTATCAGCAATAAAACCAGACGAATCTGGGTATGTGCATCCAAGTAGCATGCCGAGTTTCGGTGCAATAATGGAGGAGGTACATAGCATAACACAAGAAACAAAAGAAACAGAAGAGGTTGAAGAGCAAAGTGAAGAGGATGACAATACATTAGGAGCTGAAATACGCGCAGGGTTGAATAAATTGTTTAATTTGGAAACAGTTGAGGAGCAAACTGAAGAGGAAACCGAATCAGAGGAACAACAGGTCAGTTCTCTTGTTAAACGGGTGAAGAAGGAGAAAGGCCAAAGAGAAAACCATATAAACTTGAAGTCGAAGTCAAACACCTACTTGCTAAGCGTAGAAGGAGACAAAGGAAAGGTGGAAAAGGAAAAAAGAAGGAAATACAAATAATTGACCTCGACACTATCGACAGTCAAATTGATAACACACTGGGAAGCCAAAAAAAGCTGTTGAAGCCAAAAAAACTAAAATTGTGGAAGAAAATGAATGACAATGAAAAAGAAGTCATCGAGCCATTCTTTGAGAATGCAAGCCCGAATGGTATGTAATAACATATTCAAAGTCAAACACCTCGATTAACATAGTTTTTTTTTTTTTTTGGTTATGCTAGCTCTTTTTAATAACATATTCATTTGTTGGTTATTTTGCGGCGACAAAGCTTACGTTTTATTTACGCAATCAAGATTTCAAGTAGTTATCATTGGGAAGTACATACGATGTCTACTTGAATAATCAAAACATTCACGCTGAGATTGTTGATTACTACACCAACGTCTTTGAAATCAAAGATGGATTCGCCGTATAAACCCGATTACAAGAACCACGTCATTCTCTCAACAAATGATTATGTAAGTAACCGATAAATCTTTGTTTGTTTTGTATGTCAACAACAATTGTTGATCCAAAATAAGTTGGATCAACATCCATTGTTGATCCAGATAGGTTGGATCAACAACAATTATTGATCCAAAATAAGTTAGTCTGATTATGAATGAATATTACTGGTATGTATAGCTTGAGGAGTTAAATTGCAAATACGATATGTTGTTCTCTGGTTACGATATCACAGTTGCATTTTATTTTTGTTGACAAACTAATATATTCAAAAAAATATTGCAAACTAATATATTTGAAAAAAATATTGATGCAGCCGATATTGGGGATCGCATTAGCCACGAAAAAAATGGAAAAGGTGGAGAGATGTGGGATTCCGGAAAAGCTGAGGAACAGTTACAGGGAATGTTGAAGACACATACCTCATTGTACCAATGTGCTTGACTGACAAGGACGGTGTTGGATACCATTGGGTGGTGCTAGCATTGGTAAAAGGAAAATGGATAGTGTACAACTCTGCAAGGCGAAACGCAGCTTACAATTGGCAATATATGGTGATGATAGTACCGCTGACTCAATGGTTGAATGAAATGGGACACAAAGATCCAGAGACAGGTGGTGAAATACAGACAAGCTTTTCACATTGCACTGTACCAGCACAAGACGGATGCGACTGTGCATTGCACACTTGCATGTACATGAAGAATTTGGTGAAGCGTGGAAACTGTGAACACCTAAATGAAATCGCTAACTTAGATGAGAAGTTGAACAAGAAGCGAGTGAAGATTGCAGCAAGAATCTTGTCGGAAATGGGTTCATGGAAGAAACCGGAACAACTTCCGATTCAGCTACGACTCTATTCAAGAAAAATCCAATTGCAAGACTCGGTTGAACCATTAGTTGATCCGGAAGTTGAACCAAGAAACAACCATTAGACTGAGCTTGATCTCATAGTCTGTTCATGGTCTGTAAAGAAAATCTAACTGTAGTTTTAAACATACTTATCTTAGTAAGTAAATCTTAATGATGTAGGTCTGATTATGAATGAATTATTATGAATGAATTTTCATGAATTATTATGAATGTCTTAAATTTATACAAGTCTAATTATGAATGAATGTTACAGGAATGTATAGCTTGAGGAGTTTGCTAGTAAATACAGATAGAACCATGCAATTTTTTTGTTTGTTTTGTGTGTAAACAACCAATGTTGATCCAAATAAGTTGGATAAACAACCATTGTTGATCGATTAAGTTGGATAAACAAACACCGTTGATCCAAATAAGTTGGTCTCGATTATGAATGAATGTTACATGTATGCATAGCTTGGGGAGTTTACTAGAAAATACAATTGGGACAATGCAAATTTTCTGTTTGTTTTGTGTGTCAACAGTCATTGTTGATCCAAAGAACAATGTTTCCACACTATAGTGTAAACAACCATTGTTGATCCATTTTAGTTGGATCAACAATGGAAGTTGATACCATTTGTAAAAGTATGTTTTCTGTAAAATAAATAAAGATGTAACCTGAAAACTGACATATACTTGAGAAAAAAAAAGAATAAAATTCATAACAACAAACTAAGAGTGTATATCATTTAAAAAAATAACAATTGCAAACCGAGAAAAGCATAAAAAAGAAAAAGAAAACAACCAACTAGTAAGAAACCTAAAACAAGTTGTTCAAATATGAATAAAACCAAAAACTTGAACAACATCCTCTTCAAGAACTTGATCATCTGGAATGAGACTCCTTGCGAAACGTTGGTGCGAGGAGCCAAAGGAGCTCTGCGACATGTTCGACGGTTGTGAAAGGTGAGCATCCCACATTGGCCACACTTCCTCTTCTTACGCACCTTTTCACGACTACCCCTATACCTAACACCTTTAGGCCTTCCGGCTTGTTCTCGACCGCCATTGGGAGGCAAAACATACCCTTTTTATTAATTCCGGGAGGCTTCTCGAGTCCGGAATAGGATATATGGGTCGAGAGTACAACTTTCTATAGTAGTCAGAAGTATAGTAAGGGCTAATGTATTTGTATGGTTCATCATTTCCAATCTGCAACATGGCTTTCATTGCATGAGTGCAAGGAAAGCTATGTTTTTGCCACCATTTACAGCTACAGGTCCTAGAATCCAAGTCGACAAAAGATGCTTTCCGTTGGAGAAATGATCTCAAATACTTTCTCACTTGATCTCGAAACTTGTATGAACGGCAGTCGTTTATCCTCTTGTTAAACCTTGCTTGCATACGAGGAGTAAGCCTTGTAGTCCACTTGTTAGACTCCAATAACCTCTTGTAATTCTGCTCCATTACCTTAGCACGAATACCATCGAGAAGCTCAATTGCTGGAAGCGGCTTATCATGCTTAATAACGTTATTAAAACTCTCAGCAATATTAGATGTGTTCTCACCCCACCTTTCTCCTAGGAATGCATGAGCAGCCCAATTCTAAAATGGAATCTTCATCATCCAAGAAACCACTTGAATCCAACTTTAGATTACTCAAACTCTTTGCAAAAGACAAAAATTTTTCCTTTGTTAATGCAGTGTAGCACTCTTCGAATAACTTGACTGCAGTTTGTCTGCTCTTGCCCTTTGGAACCGGAATATTTCCTTTCATATGGTACAAACAGTAGGAATGGAAAGCATTTGGGAAGACTTTAGGAACATGCTTCAAAAGACCGATTCCACGATCTGATATAATGGTCAGTGGACGATCTCCACGAATAATACCCTTCAAATTAATTAAGAACCATTCCCAACTCTCACAATTTTCACAAGGAACAATTCCAAATGCAACTGGATAGATTTCTACAAAAACCAAAAAACAAAAACAAAAATAAGTGACCCAAGAACTAGTGTCAACAAACAAAGTTGATCCATTTCGAGTTGGATCAAAAGTCACGATTGATCCATTTCGGTTGGATCAACGGTTAGAAGTTGATTCAAAAGAAAATATAGTTTTTGGATCAAAAGTCACAGTTGATCCAATAAAATCTGTGTAAGCAATGATGGTTTTGGATCAAAAGTCACAGTTGATCCATTTCAGTTGGATCAACAGTAGAAGTTGATTCAAAAAAAATTATAATTTTTGGATAAACAATCACAGTTGATCCAATAAATGCAACTAATAAAACAATCATAGTTCTAGATCAATACTCATAGTTAATCAACAATCACAGTTGATCCATGCTTGAACAATCACATTTGATCCAATAAGAGGTAGTTAAAGCATGAATTTCAATGCAAAACCAAAAAGAAAGTAGTATAAAGTACCCTAAGCTACATATTGTATTACTTCGCACCTCACTCAAGGGCTACGCCCCTCGTGAAAGTTAAATACAATGTAGAATCTAAGAAACCTATAATAAAATCTACATTTATCAACAAAATGAATGCATAATAGTAAAAGGTTAAAAGTAAAAAAACATGGATACAAAATGAAAAATAGTAAAAGGTTAAAAGTCATACGTTGGTTACCAGTTTTGCCGCAAGCAACCATAAGACCACCCTTGAACTTCCCGGTGAGAAAGGTACAATCGATAAATAGCATCGGACGGCGGTAATTGTTGAAACCCGATTATGGAAGCTTCAAAAGCAACAAAAAACCTTTTGAACGACGCGTCACACTATCATACTCAAAATTCACAACACTTCCCGAGATTATCTTTGTTCAATTGCATCTTTATACCAAACTAAGTCTGAATAGGACTTGACGTCATCACCCCAAAGAAATGTCTTGGTGAATTGTAAACCGTGATATGCCCGACTATACGTGAGGTCAACTCCATATTCCATTCGGAGTAAATCTATAACATCGGTGCAGTCTTCTTCTTCTTCGATGCTCGTAAATCATCGACAATATATTCTTCATAAACGATTTTCTCATCCTAACTTTTGATGGATCCGAAGAAGCTAAACTACATGAATGCTCTGCGATATATCTCTTGCATTTAAATACACCATTTGATTTGGCGAGGAGAGAGGCGTGAAACCTCCAGCGACAATTTTCCGTCTTTTTGAACTTGCACTCCACAGTGTATCGTACAAAGTCACTCTTAACTAATTTGTATTTGCGACCACTAAACATTTCATACTTTGTAACAGAGTCCTTAACTTCCTCAATACCACCTTCAAACACACCGCCTACTCCGGTTAAGATGTTGACCCAAACATCGACTTCTTCGGGACCTTTTTGATCAAACACGCATCATCAGTGACGTCTTCCACGACAGCTACCTCATCGCTTGAAATACAACTTGATGATGACGAAGAAGCAGGAGCAACGAGCGAGAAGAAGATGATGAAGAAATAGAATCAACACAAGTCCTTAACTGGATTTCAAACTTCACCAAGTCAATCCCTTGTGAGCTGCAGTAGTGAATGAAAAACCTCAAATCCAAATCATGATTGATGACATTTGAAATCCCTTCTACAGTGTAACCAAAGAGAATGAGGTCTTCAGGAACATAAGGCCACTTTTGTTTCACCACACTTATCATCTCCTTGACAAAGTTGATCTTTGAAACGGGATGCGAGACGGTCGATTGCAAAATTTGAACTCTGCAACTACCATCTTTGGCCTGCAACAAACCATAACATATAGTGCTGTTCAGAAATTTGGATCAACAGTCACACTTGATCCAATAAAATATGATTAAACAGTCATAGTTTTGAATCAACAAATCACAGTTGATCCAATAAATATGTGTAAACGCTTGATCCGCTTGATCCAAAAAATCTTTGTAAACAATCATGTTTTGGATCAAAATCTAATAAAAATGTGTAAACAATCATAATTTTGGATCAAAAAGTTTGATCCAATAAATCTATGTAAACAAAGAAAATCCAATAAATATGTGTAAAATATCACATTTGATCATAAGAATGTCTAAAATACATCAACAACATTTTGTCGACGATCGAGTTATCATGTTGATTCTATTATTGTAGATTTATAGTGGTGTGTCTAGATTAAATGATTATCCTATTGCAAATACAAACATTTTGTGTTCAGAAATTTGGATCAACAACAATAGTTGATCCAAAAATAAACTATCCATCATCTTATTTTTGTATCAACAGTCAAGGTTGATCCAAAAATAATATCAACATCTCATCAGAAGCATAATCAATAGAGTGTCTAAAATACATCATCATCATTTCAACATAAATTTCGGATCAACAACAACAGTTGACACAAACAAAATTCTTCAACATTTCAAAGATAACAAATTGATGAGCAGATTTAAGAAAAAAGAAAGTGTAAATAACAGATCAAAAATTAAAACTACCTGTTTAATAGATGAATAAGGATCTCGAGATCAAACTAGATCAATATCAATCTAACGGAATAATCACGAAATCAATCTTCCAACATAAATCACGAACTCTGCATCAACAACGAAAAACAAAAATTTTACACCCTGAACAATGAAAAAGAACATGCAATCATCAAAAACAACTATATGAATCTTCAAAATAACATCAACATTACCAATTTGTTTCGAAAAGACAGATCCAATGATTTACATTAAGCGGAAATTTCGATTAAATGGAGCAAAAAATCCAGTGATTTCCGTTGATTGATTGATGAATCTTGCTGCACAGATAATGAAGAAGATGGAGGAGAAGATGAATTTCAAATTGTGAATCGTAGATTAAAACGAAAAAAAAATATTCTTCGAAATTTTTTCTTCACGAGCAGAACTGAGTTCTGTTTCTCTCTCTTTCAGTTTTTCGTTTCAATCAATGAATTTCAATCCGTTGATTGATTGATGAATCTTCTTTGCAAAGATAATGAAGAAGATGGAGGAGAAGATGAATTTCAATCTTTGAATCGTAGATTGAAACGAAAAAAAATTCTTCCAAATTTTTTTCTCACGAGCGAGAACTTCGTTTCTCTCTCTCTTTCGATTTTAAGTTTCTGTTTATAATCAATTTCGTTTTTGTTAATCAAATATATCTAGGGGGTATATTTGGAAGTCCAAAAATAGTTATTGGGCCCCTGATGGGCTTGTATAAGGAGAGGGATAGAATTATTATGTGATAAGGATATTTGTATAATCCATCAAAAGTAGGGATAATAATTCAATTACCACAACTTCTTATATCCCGAGCCGTGAGATTGTTGTCTCCCAAGATCCAACGCTCGCTCTACTGTTCCTTCAAAGAATCGCTGTCCATGCCTCACAACAAAACTACCCATCCCTATACCCATCGAGCAAAACCAATTCTTCTTCTTCCTTCTCTTTCTTCCCCCGACAACACTTGCAGAGAAACCACCCCTTCTTCCCCGACCATACCAGTCGCCGCCTGAACCCTCACCACCACCATCTCCTGCCACAGCCGCATCATATCTCCACCATCCCCTCCTAACTTCTCTCTAGCCCTTTCTTAGCTTCTTCCCTAGTAGCTAAGAGAGAGATAGAAAGAATTAGGTTAGGGTTAGGGTTTCTCGAGCAGCGGAAGGAAACATCAATCAGAGACGGATTGACAGAGCCGACAAGCGATTATCTGAAGGCAATTTCGAGATTGGGTTTGTTTTAATTTTCAAATTAAAGTGATTTAGGGTTTGGGTTTTCCTTGCATGTATAAATAGAATGGAGTTGACTGTGTTAGGGTTCATGCCTGGGCTAGCCAGAGCACCACTGTAGCTTAATTTGTGTTGTATTTGTGTTTGTAATGTTTTAATTTAATTTCCCAGGGTGTTGATGAAACCCCTGATTTCATGTGAAACATATTTAGCTTAGGTTTTGTTCTTGTTATGCATAATATGCTAGGATTAGTAAGTAATTGAGGAGGCTAAGAAGCCTGTGATGAGCTGTACTGTAAGAAGACAGCTCATACTAGGGGTTGATTAGAAGAATTAGTTGACAAACATCCATGTTAGACTTTCATGGGAAAGCTCAAGAACATAGTATAAGTTAGATTGCCTAACAAGAGATTAGAGGTGGATTCACCACCCTGATGTTTTCCAGTTTGTTATAATTTACTTCATTGCCTTAGTTTAGTGTCACATTTCAACCTAGTCGCATCGACAAACAACCAATATTGTGTTACAATTCTCTGAACTCAGTTTAGGAAGCCTTAGATCATACATAGCACCACAAGTTCTTGTGGGATCGACCCGTACTTGCCACGTCTCCGATAGACGCCGTGCACTTGCGGTATAATTTGTAGGCATTAAATCTAAACCCTTTTCCAGGCCTACCAAAAGCTAGCTGACCAGTGTTATTATTAAATGCAAGCATTTAGAGAGATTGTGAGCGTAACAAATAGAGAATTGTAAATCGTTTTCTTTCTCATAATCTAAAGAAGATATATTTCTTTCTTCGAATTACTTTCTTATGTCTTCTGTTTTCTAAGTTTTTCGTCTATTATTATTCTGAATTTCGCCTCTATAATAATAGCTACCAAGGTATAGAGATCATACGTATCAAGTTGGTATCAGAGTAAGGTTAGTTTCCAGGGTAGATCCTCGTGGTTTATGGTTTTCACTAGATATCTCTACATAGATTAATGAGGTACTTGAGAAGCTAGAAGACGTTAGGAGAACAAGGAGATCAAGGATGACGAAGTCAGATGATGATCCTAAGCATAGCGAACCACAAACTATGAAAGAAAAGGTGTTTATGCTACAAACCGACATGAAGACGATTCAAACCACCCTTGAAGAATTGAATGAATGTATTATTTATTTTACACCCAAGCCGAACACGGAGAAAAATATTACACCTTCACCTGAAGCTTCGAAAGAAGAGTATGAGGAAGAAGAAGAAGATAAGGACGAAGAAAAGAAGAAAAACGAGTTTCTTAAAATTTATACTTCAACTAAACTTCATGGTATGAATATGAAGATTGATTTTTGTATTGATATTTCATTTTACTATGGGAGTGTCGATGTAGAAAAATTGGATGATTGGATTGAACGTCTAGAGACGTATTTTTCTTTCTTTGAATACGGTTCAAAGGAAAAGATCGCTTTCGCGGCATTGAAGCTACAAAAGCATGCTCTAACCTGGTGGAAATCTTATCAAAGATAAAACCTAGGTAAGGGAGTATTGTCGTGGAAAAGATTCAAGCCAGTTGTAAGGAAACATTTTTATCCGGTTAGCTACCTTGAGGAGAGACGGTTCAAGAGGTACAACCTGAAGCTGTCCTACAACCAAACCGTGCAAGAATATACTTCAGAATTTTAGAATCAAACTATGGTTTTGCTTTTAGACTTGGGAGATTATGTGATCTATACGAAGTATATCTCCGGGTTCCATGAGTATATACATAAGGAGTTGAATATGTTTCCAGTTGATACTATTGACGAAGCAATGGTACTTTTCTTTTGAAGTTATGATTGTTTATGCGATGGAGGTGTTCTTGAGTACGACACACTGAATGTGTCGCCTGCAACTCTTCTCCTGCTGCTGCAACTCTCTGCAGCCTTCTCCTGTTTTCTGCAACCACCCCCAAACTCTCGATAATTCTTTCTCCTATTTATACACACAGAAACCCTCTGGGACAAGAAATCTCGATAGAATGTTCTCTTTTCTTTCTCCGGGGGCCACAAGATTTCTTCCCTCTTTTACTTCTTTTACGCGTCTGTGGGTGGCTTCAAAAAATCTCTCTATGATAGAAATAAATCCAACAGAGGATATTCTAGCCTCATGTTCACAACCTACTTCCACAATAAAATCAAATATACCCGTGAAAACTCTATCTCCCTGTTTTCTTCCATGCATGTAAAAATCCTTCCATTTTCGATTCAAATCCCTTTACCAAGCCTTATTACCCTTAACAATCCCATAAAAAACGAAATCCACGAAACGGTTGCGTAAAATCTCGTCCGAAATCATCCATAAAAATATGCAGGTTACCGGAACTTCAAACTCCATTTTTTGCTCCAATCTCGAATCCTAGCCAAATTTGATCCAATCCAGCGACCTTACCAGGCCTGTTTAGGTCTAAACGTTAAACCCAAACAAAATCATCCCTTTAGTCTCCTTCAATCTCCTCTAAAATCTCAACCCTAATTCTGCCGTGAAGAATAAACTTTTCCCGTCGTTTTTTCAAATTCAAATGGGGAAGATGAAGGTCGCCCCTTAACCACTGATGGGATGCGAATAGTAAATCGAGCCGCCCCTTAGTAATTTACCTTCACTTTTTGGATCAGCGGTATTGTTGGTACCAAAGAAATATGGAGGATGGCGTATGTGTATTGATTATAGAGCCTTGAACAAGATCACTATCAAGAATCGTTATCCTTTACCTAGCTAGGATAGACGACATGATGGATAAGTTGGAAAAAGCTCGAGTCTTTACAAAATTAGATTTCAAATCCGGATACCACCAAGTGAGAGTCCGAGAAGATGATACATGCAAGAATGCTCTCAAAACCAAATAAGGCTTGTTCGAATGGTTGGTGATGCCTTTTGGTTTGTGTAACGCTCCAGCGACGTTTATGCGGTTGATGAATGATCTGTTACGACATACAAGATTTTGTGATTGTTTACTTGGATGATATCGTAGTATACAACAAAACTTGGGAAGAGCATCTCATTCACGTTAAAAAGGTATTTAAAGTGTTACATGAAGTCCATCTGAAGTTGAACAGAAAGAAGTGTAAGTTTGGAAAGGAGGAGTTGGTGTATCTCGGATTCATTGTTGGTGGTGTACAACGGAAGATTGATCCAAGGAAGGTTGAAGTGATCACTAAGTGGCCTAGACCTAGTATTATAACTGAAATCAGGAGTTTCTTAGGAGCTTGCACATACTTGCATAAGTTTATCCGATATTTTTCGACTATTGCAGTACCATTACATGGTTTGACGCGAGCTAAGCCAAAATTTGAATGGCAGCAAACCCATGAAGACGCGTTTCAGTTACTAAAAAGGAAGATTTCAGAAGCACCAGTGTTGGCATTACCAAACTTACAACGTACTTTTGAAGTTGAAACTGATGCTTCTAACTATGCAATGAGAGGAGTGTTGTTACATGATGGTAAACCAATGGAGTGCCATTCAGAAATTTTTTTCAGGTGCTATTAAGAACTACGCACCTTATGACAATTTGTTTATGCTTTATATTAATGTATCAAGCATTGGCGAGTGTATCTCTTAGGTAAAGAAGTAGTGGTACATTCAGATCACAAACCATTTGAGTATTTATACGTACAGACGAAACTACAACAAGCCCTACACATGAAGTGGATGTCTTACTTGATGACTTTCAATATTCTCATTATGTACAAGAAGGGAGTAACAAACAAGTTGGCAGCTATGTAGTATCGTCTACCAGTCCGAGCATTAATGGTGATCATGAGAATTCAGCCGATTGTTCCTCAAGAGTATGCAAAGTCATACGCATCTAACAAATACTTCAAGAAGGTGTAAAGAGTGGTTTGAAAGCAAGTTTGAACTCCGATATAGATTGTTATACAAGGGTCAGTTACTTTTCATTCCAGAAGATGAAGATCGTTTACAATGGTTGAGAGAGGAACACACATCCCGAGTTGCTGAACACTTTGGGATGAATAAAAGTCTTTTTTAACCTTCGTCGTTATGTCTTTTGGCCAAATATGCAATATGATGTGGCTAAGTTGGTTAGAGGGTGTAAGATGTGCAACACATCTAAACCTTCCAACAAGAAACGTGGGTAATATCTACCATTACCAATACCATCAAGGCCTTGGGAGAGTATTTCTATGGATTTTCTTGGCGGGTTACCGAAGACCAAGTCTAGTTGTGTTTACATGTTCGTTTTGGTCGACCGATTCAGCAAGATGATTGCTTTAATTCCATGTACAAAGACGGTAACGGGAGCCGGTGTAGCAAAGCTCTTCTTTGAGCATGTGTAGAAGCATTTTGGTTTACCTACTTCTATTATTTTTGATAGGGATAGTCGATTCCTTAGTCATTTTTGGGATTATTTATGGAAGATGATGGACACTAGGTTGAAGAAGAATACAACTTTTCGTCCGCAGGCAGACGGACAGACAAAAGTGGTCAACAAGACTATGGTTCACATGTTAAGGGGATATAATTCCAAGCATCCTAAAAATTGGGATGAGAGTTTACCATATCTACAGTTTGCCTTTAATAGAGCAATTCATAGTTCTCCGGGGAAATTTCCTTTCGAGACGTGCTATGGTTACTTACCACCTAGCCCTTTCGATCTAGTATATTCTAGTGACACCTCAATAGGGGAGAAGGAAGAAAGTGAACGGCAAAAATCAAAGAAGTTCTTGGAAAAGACATCTCAGATTCACGCGACTATTGAAGCACAATTAAATAAGTTACAAGCCAAATACAAAGCAAAGCATGACATGTATCTTGTTCCTTGTAATTTCGGTATTGGTGACTTGGTATTGTTAAAATTAGGTAAGGAGCGACTGAAGGGGGAAGGTAATAAGTTGAAGCCATTGAGATATGGAGCGTTTTGTATTCTCGATCAGATTGGTGACAGTGCATTTCGTCTGGATTTACCAACTTATCTAGGAATGTACTCGGTTATAAATGTTGAATACTTAAAGTTGTTTAAACCACCATTACTATATGATGACGGTGACGACACTATGATCTTAGTATCTTACCACGAGTAGAAGACTTTTGGTTTGATAGAGAGGAACCACTCAAGGAAGACTGCATATTGGAGCGAAGAGTGACCAAAACACTACGAGGAGAGAAAGAAGCTTTTCTAAATGGATGTAAAGGTCAAGTTCCCAGCAAGGCTAAGTGGTTTAACAAGGAAAAAGGGACTATTGAATTCCCTAACCTTCATTTTTAACAGGAGTTCAAGTTCTTAAAAGGGGGACCCAAGATACAGGTGTATCCCTACTCCTCTTATGAACTTAGTAAACCTAAAGATAAGTTGAGGGAAGAATCCTATGTTAGGGAAGGAAACCTTATTTGCGCAAAATTCCTATTTAGATAAAGTTTTGTTTTAGACAATACTATTAGTTTAGGAAATCGATTCCTAATAGAAGACCTTGTCGGCTGAGCACGATGAAAATATATAAATAGAGAGATTTGGTTATTAACTAAACAAACATACCTAGCGAAAGCTTACATGTGTTATTGTTAAAGGCAAGCTGAGCAAACAATTTAGGGTTAACTACTGTTTAGAGGGACTTTGAGCGTAGCATAGAGAGAATTGTAAATCGTTTTCTTGTTCATAATCTAGAGAATATATATTTCTTCGAATTACTTTCTTGTGTCTTGTGTTTTCTAAGTTTTTCATCTATTATTATTCTGAATTCCGCCTCTATATTAATAATAGCTACCAAGGTATAGAGATCATACATATCAGGTTTGGATACTCACCCCCGGTTCCGTAACCACAGTTCAAGAATAGTTTGTATATGAGTATGCTCACCTATCCTGTTCACGAGTCATACAGATTTTCAATATGATATACATAAGAATATGTCTACCACTAATCTGTAAATCGATATGTATATAGCCACTCCGATACTTGTACGAATACATGTAATACGGGTTCAGACTTATAACAGTTTTCCAAGTAAAATTGATACCATTGTCTTGTATCTGAATCAATAGTAGTTTTATATTTCTATAAATCAATTCGAAATATTCTTGAATAACATCAATGACACATATCACTGTTCCAGGCTATTTCCGAATAATAAACTTGAATCACGATTTTGACTCCGACCAATAAATTGTCCTAAACCGAAATTCGTCAAGTATGAAAAAATGTTCATTAAGCTTACCCATTATATTTCAAGAAATTATCAAGATAAACTTGACTCGAAATTCTTGTCTATGCATACTAGTCTAATTAGTTATGCGACATTGTCTCAAAATGATAGAAAGTGAATATAACTTGAGATATAGGTGGTTCAGTCTTCACTTACCTTTTGTTGATGAAGTTCTCCAAAAGCTTCGATTGATATTCGCCTTCAAAAGGTAGAACTCAATGATGACTGTTGTAATCCTTCGTTTCTCATTCACATTTTTATCCTAGTCCGAGACTTAACTAATTGTAGATTAGAAATCAAGATATAGTTTTGACAACTAAATTTGACAATAAGCTTGAGATAGAAACACTTGTGAGTTCGACCGAGCAATGCTCTAACACACATTATATTGTTTATCTTTATAATTGGATTTACATAGGTTTACACGTATTCCGTTTAAATAAATATGTCCGCTTAATTGTAATAGATTACGAGACTAGTTTCTTGTAGATATCATATCTTGAAATATAGATAACAAGTTTAATCACTTGGCAGAATTACGATTGAATTATTTGGATACTACTAGAATGATCTTGGATATTGATTTTTGAGTTCGTCCAAGTACTCTGCTTAACAATCAGGTTGACGGACCTTGTGTCTATATACATACTGATTGATTAGAGGTTGAGATATTAACTCTATATACATATTATCAAGGATCATTAAGTTGGTCTACTTGCAATTGTATTAACTTTTGTCTATACAGGTTGTTAAACGAAAATGTTGGGCGTATTTGGTATTCCATGCTTTTTCATATTCAACTTCCACTTGTTTGTTTTTAACTCACTTATATATTAATGTGAAATCATTTCATCTTGATGGATTGTATCTCTGGTCGGGTTGATACTGAAAATGTGGGGGGTACCAAAATACACCACAAACTTTTTCTTAGGCAACCTGTATGGACTAAACTGAATTACAATTCGAGAGTTACAACTTAATGAATATCAATCATGAATTATATGAAGAGTTTATATCTCTTTTTCTCAAAATCAATATGTAAACGGAGATAAGTCCGTGAACCTGTTTATACCTTGAGAGTACTTGTACGATTCCAAAGATCAATATCCAAGATCAAGCAAGTAGTATCCAACAATAACGATGGACGTATCTACTTTGATTGATTTACGTACAACCTATGATATTTCAATTATAAAGATAAACAATATAATACGGAAAAAATAAATAACACAGATACCAGAAATTTTGTTAACGAGGAAACCGCAAATGCTGAAAAATCCGGGACATTGTCCAGATTTGAACACCAAACCGTATTAAGCCGTTACAGACTCTAGCCTACTATCAAAACTTTGGACTGGAATGTAGTTGAGACCAAATCCATCATCAAAGTAATTCAGTTATAGTCGCGATTCTTGCGCCTCTTGAATCTCGCAAGACTCTGCGCAATTGATTCCCTTAGCTGACGTCCTTTACATCCTAAGTGTTTCTTCAACTCAATTGAAGACTTTAAACCAATCTGCCTCCCACAGATAAGCCTATATGTGATTTCCATTTTGATCAAAGATCAAGGTGAGATATGAAATTGATTGCAATAGACAAAGTCTAGCAAACCTCAAAATCCAGTACTTACGACTCTTGAAGAGCATCCTAGATTATTATTCACCTCACAAGTAATTCCTACTCTAATTTTAACAAAGAATAGTTATTAAGGAATATACCTATGGAATCACAAAGTCTGAGATGAAGAAACTTTGCGATTTCTCACTATATCGCCTTTAGGAGCTAAAGGATCAACAATCAGTAGCAAAATCAGGATACACGAACTATCAAGATAAAGATAGTTGGACCTGGCTTCACGAATCCCTAGGTGAAGAAGTTCTTTTAGTCGCTAAACCTAAAAAGGTTTAAAGGAGAGGATGACTCTAGTTTACAACTTGGACACACAAGAATAGTGTTAGGGAT
Source organism: Papaver armeniacum (assembly GCA_023531295.1). Lineage (NCBI taxonomy): Eukaryota > Viridiplantae > Streptophyta > Magnoliopsida > Ranunculales > Papaveraceae > Papaver > Papaver armeniacum. The sequence goes on along the minus strand of JAJJWW010013784.1, from coordinate 223,987 downwards.
TCAAAGATCCCAGTTGCTTTAGGTTCTCCTTACATAGATTTTCAAGATCAAGGTTGCTTTATATTTAAGCTAAGGTAGCTTTGGAATCAAGCAATCAATAATCACCATTAGATGAAAAACTTGACTTGATATTAACATAACATAATATAAACTATGGTTAGGATGAACCGTAACCGAACCGTGTACAATGACTTGTTCATGAAAGGTTAGCCGAAACTAGCCAGACGAACTCTAAGCTTAACCATTTTCATATAACACTTTAAGAATTTAATCTTGAGTTACAACCATAGGTTATAATGTGATCAAATATGTCTAGATAGTGTTTTTAGAGAGTTGTTCAAATGCCGATTATCTCATAGAAATAATTCTGATGCTTCTAAAAATATTCGACAGGGTAAGTACGTGTACTTTATTCCCGTTCGTGAGTATTTTTGTCATAGTACGTGTACCGGGTTTGTATACCCTTAAGACAAAAAAGGGTTCATGAGTCAACAAATATTTTCCGGCTTACATACTCGTTATGCGTACCATCCTGGCTCAGGAGCCATACTGGGTATGCGCATCATCCTGGTTCACGAATCAACAGACTTTTTAAGGTGTGCATACCGGGTATGCGTACCAAAAGTCGTTGGCGAATTATAGTTATGCAGTGTACTGCGGCTCATGACCTATAACAGTTGTGCCAGTATGTGAACTGGTATGCATACTGTCTTTTATCCATATATATAGTAGTTCTATATCTCTCTAATAATCAATTTGACACACTCCCGAATAACATAAATGACACATATCACTGTTCCAGGCTATGTTCAAATGATTAAATCTTGAATCATAATTTAGGTCATAAACAATAAATTGTTTTAACCAAATTCATCAAGTATGAACAAATGTTCTTAATCTTAGTCAACATATTTGGAGAATGATTAACAAGATAAACTTGACTCGAAATTTCCGTTATGTATGTATTGTCCTATTTAGTCATGCGATATTATCTCATAGATAGAAATGTGAAATTTGAGTAATATGTGGTTCATTCTTACCTTTTGATGATGAAGTTCTCCAAAAGCTTCAGTTCATCTTCGCCTTCAAACGGTAGAACTCAGTGATGTCTGGTACTCAACTACACACTTATATCCTAATCCGAGACTTGACTAAATGTAGAATAAAAATCAAGATATAGTTTTGATCAACTAAATTTGACAACAAGCTTGAGATTGCAACACTTGTGAGTTCGACCGAGCAATGCTCCAACAGATACATGATCCAAACTCATGGAAAAATACATTGTCATTTTAAGGGAATAGTAAATGTTGGGTTTCTTGACATGTATGGGCTACAAGGGTGAATTTATGGTCATAAAGTGAATGGTGGATTTCATGACATATATGGGCTACAGTGGTAAATTCGTGTTCATAAATTAATGATACATATTTTGGATTCCTTAGAAAATTTTGATTATGGACCCACGGGACAGACTATGCGTTACGTTAGAAAGTTTAGATATGATTTTTTGACGATGGAGGATGTCTTGTTGTCGCCACACAGAAAACACACACAATGACCATTGGAAAAGCTCTAAGGGCAGTTCCTATGAGAATCACCTAAGATTTTTTTTTGTTAAGCCACGTAGATAGGCAAAGTTGATTTTCCACTTTGGTAAATGGATGTTGGCGGACAAAGATGAGATGCGGAATTTAACAAGATCCGCGCAGTTTTGGTAAAACCGCTGGTGGTTTTGCTGAAGCCGCCAACGGATACATTTGTAACGGTCACAGAGCGACTATTTCCCCCCCTAATATATACTACTCGATTTCCTCCTTCAAAAATCACAACAATCATTTATCCAATCATTTCTTTCTTAATTTCTCTCAGTTTCAATCACTCTTATTTTTCAACCATGAAATCCTGATTTTGGTTCTTCTGAGGAAAATATGGAAATGGATGAAACTTTGTATGAAGAAGAGTAACAAATATATGTAGAGATTTGGGTCAAACGGGTGAAGACGCAACTCAGGATAAAAGGATGCAAAATTTTATGTTGCAATTACATTCAGGGATGATACCAAAGCCTTTAGCACCACAAGAAGTTATGACTGGAAGATGGATGTGGCGAGACAGACCTTTTTACCATGACAAGATAATGCATGTTTACTTTAATCATGGATGTGTGTATTCCGATGCGAATTTTCAGCGTCGATTCCGCATGGGCCGCAACTTGACTCAAAGGATTATTGCTGAGCTTTGTCAAGTACAACCTTTATTTAATCATCAGTATGATGCACGATATTTACGAGGCTTTAGTCATGAACAAAAGGTCACCCCAGCTCTTCGAATACTATGTTATGGGGTACCAGAGGACTCAACGGATGAGTACATCCGTATGGGAAAAACAACCGCATTTAGGTATCTCAAAATGTTTTGCGAAACAATAGTCGAGCATTTTGGTCCAACTTTTTACGAAGACCTATTTAGATAAATGTTGATAGGGTCACTGCCAAAAAAACAAAGTGGGGTTCTCCGTTAATGCTAGGTAGTCTTGATTGCATACACCAAAAGTGGGAAGCGCGTCCGGTTGAATGAGCAGGCCAATATAAGGGTCACCATTAAAAACCAACCGTAATATTGGAGGCTTCGGCTACTTATGATTTATGGTTTTGGCATGCTTTTTTTGGAATCCCGAGTTCACATAATGATATCAACGTTTTTTATAAGTCACCATCGTTTGAAGATCTTAATCATGGATCGCGCCACACTATAATTTCACCATCAACAGTCATGACTACACTCAGGGGTATTATCTTGCAGACAAGAACTATCCAGAATGGTTCACTTTGGTTCAAGCATATTGTTCGAAAGGGTTTGGACCAACTACTGTGAAGGATGATGAGTGCTAAATAGTGCATATTTATACACCTTTTTATTGGCATTTTACTCATCTTTTGCGCTTATAAATCAGATATTATCCCAGATTCTGTGTTTTCCTTGTTTTCAAGAATAAATATTTGTATTAATTAATTTTGTGTTTTTAGGTAATAAATAAAGCTCGGAGAAACTGAGGAGCAAAAGAGCAAAGAATTGGAGTCGAGCATCTATGGAGCAAGATAGCCAAAGCTCGCGCGCAACGGTTGCAACCCAACAAGTAGCAACTCATCTACGAACATGGGCTTGAGCTAGACCCGACCCGCGACCCGGATCCGAGTCCGTTCACTCCAAGCCGTTGAGATCTCTATCTTCCACATCCAATGGTCGCCGCCTCCACGTGCATCATAGATCGCCGCTCCCGTGCAACACTAGATCAAGCCAAAACCGCTTACCTCCCCGAGCCGTTCGGATCGCACTTCTTCATCCAACGCTCGCTAGGCTAGTCTCATCATTCCCTTGATGCACCTGCTCAACACCGAAAATCTCCATACCCTATACCCCCACTCGAGCAAACCCTAATCTCTCCATCTTCTCTTTCTTCACCTCTCCATCTCACCCGACACAGAGCTCTGCTCTTCTCTTCCGCCACTTCTTTCACCCATACCATCACCAGAGCCACCACTACCTCCTTCTACCTACTCTGCCATCATCAAACGCGCCAGTAGTACCTGCTACCTTCTCTACTTCGAGTTATCTCTCTCTTAGCCTCTACCAACTCTAGAAACTAATTTAAAGATAACTAGAAGCTAGGGTTTGTCCACCAACATCACAAGCAAGCTACCAGGGACGATGTGACAAGAAGAGGAACAACAATCAGAGTATGGGTTTGAGTTATTATTCATTTAATTTCAATTTTTAATGAATTAGGGTTTGGGAATTTTGGGGAACTGCATGTATAAATAGCGAGTGAGGGGTTTGTGTAGAAAGCACGCCTGGATTAGCCAGTGCAGTCAATTAGGTTTAAATTTCTGTTCTTTGTTATTTTTATTATGTTTTAATTTACTCTGTTAGGGTTTCATTGAAACCCTAATTCTCTGTTTTGAGTTCAATTTGTTGAATGTTCTTGAGAGCTTAATTTTAATAAATAGCTTCAATTTTAACACCTCACCCCTTTTCTCTCACAGTGCATGCCAATGCCATGGATGCACTGTAGTTAGGCTAATACTGAGTTGAGTGTGTTCAGCTCTTGTTTCTATGTTTAATACTGATTCTCTTGACTGGTTGTGCTTCATTAGACAACCAAGTACTCTAGGTTAGTTATTCAAATTGATAATTGAAGCTTTATATGGAGAAACTCTTAGATAAGTGATAGAAGTGACAAGCTTCACTTGTCTGGTATAAGAACAAGAACTCAACTAGTTGAGCACATACTAGGAATTTAGTGGTGGAATTGATAACCCAAGCATACCTTTGTCACTGTTTCATTCCTTAGTTTAGGTTCATTACACTTCAATTAGCCGTTTCGGCAACCAAACCCACCTGTTGTTACCTTGTCACTACACATTACCATTTGAATTCAGTTTAGGAAGCTTTTGATCATCCTTAGAGCACCCCTCGTCTCTGTGGATCGACCCGTACTTGCCGCGTCTCCGATAGACGCCGTGCACTTGCGGTTATCACCGTAGGCCATCATTTACATACACTTTCGAGGCCTACCAAGTTTTGGCGCCGTTGCCGGGGACTTGGCGTGTGCCCTGTGATTTTCGGCTAAGCTTTACTGATTCTCAACCCTGTATATATCCCTGCATCATTAGCCATGTGTTAGTGTAGTATCCCTGCATAATTTAGTTTAACTTTGCTTCCTTGTGCATTGTTATTAGCATTGTTTTTGTGCATTATCCCTGCATAATTTAGTGTAGTATAGCTGTTAAGTTTTCTATGTTTGCTTCATTTACTTTTTTTTTTTTTTTTTTTTTTTTTTAGTTTTTGCAATTTTTGGCTTAATCATTGTAACTTAGCTTAGTCATTGTATATCCTGCATCACTACCCTGTTTGAGCACCCTTGCTTTTGAAACTTGCTCATAACTTTACCTCATTCAGAGCTTAGCTCATCATCATCGTAGCACACTAGCTCTGTTGCTTATTGCATAACATTGAGGACTGAACTTTGCTTGTTAAGCTAACAGGTGCAAGTGGCAAGGCTGAGCCAACCCAAGAGGAAGGCGCATAAGGTGCAACTGAGCAAGCCCTGCGACTTGTAAGGTAAGTGGTGCCTTGACCTCTGAAACACACATATGCTAGCTGAAAGTACTATACACTATTCTCGCTAGTCTCGTGCTTACCCGTCTTTGATAAGCCGGTGAATTTGTGTGAGACCTTGTGTTGTGTCTTTGTTAAGCCTGATTGTACATTGCCTTGAGCTCCCTTGCTAGCCCCCTGAAGCCGCAAGCTTGAGCTCCCTTGCATACCACTGGCATAACCACGAGCATGAGCCATTAGAGCTGCAACTCGGGAGCATACCCGTGAGCCACCATCGTGTTGAACCAAGTTTTTACCACGTGAAAACTTGTGTGGCCCGAGCATTTTTGTGTGCACTTTGAACTACCCCGAATCTGTGTGTTGAGCCATTGTCCGCCTTGTCTTTGAGTGCAATCCCCGAGCTCGAGTTTGAGCACAAACCAATCTGCCTACGGTGAGCCAAGTTGTGCCAAACCCCCAGCCCCAAGGCTGTTGAGGGTGATTTGTAACTCGGACAGCCAAGTTGGCTGCAAACCTCACCGAGCCACCAATTCAGTGCTGCTCATGTCTTTGATCCACATAGCATTGTGAATCTGTGTTTGCTAGCTACCTTGTTGAGCTTGTAAGCTATATGCCTTGTGAGTTCTGTGCATTAGTTATTGGCTGAATTAGCCATCTCTTCACTGAGAGGCCTGAGCTTTGACAAGGCCTGAGCTCAACTCCAGCCTCTGAAGCTGTGAGTTTGAGCTACAGATACTCAGGTCGGCTGAATCAACTGGGTTGGTTGATATCAGCTATCCCAGTTGACTCCAACAACTCTGAGCCTAACTCCATCTGCCCTGTAGTGTGTGAGCATATATCTGTGAGAGCTAGTGACAGGTGCAACCCTCCAGCCCCCTGAAGCTGTGAGGCTGTGTTGCGAATTGCTGGCCTGTGTTGTAAGTTGCTGGCCTGCACTTAGAGCTGCACTTAGAGAGTTGCTAACCTGTGTAGTGCTCATTTGAAAGCTGTGCAGTGGACTATACCCACACAACTGAACCCTAACCAGGGCTCTGCACAAGCTTGCTGGCCAAACTAATCCCACACTGCTGGGCTTTGCACATAACTTAAGCCCACATCCTCTGAGCTGCTGGGCTGCTCACAATCCAACCCTGGGCTGAAAACAAACTAAGCTTAATAACTGAAGCCCAACAACTGGGCTATACTTTTCAAACATAATCTGGGCTCTACACACAACTAGCTCACCTAACTGAAATTGAGCCCACACAACCTAGGCTTTGCACACAATTACTGGGCTTCCTACAAAACCAAACACAAACCAAACCCAACAAAACCAAATGAAACCCCATAAACCAAACTAAATTTTGAGTTCAATTTGAGTACTAAATCATGTCAGGATTTTGGTCTGCATCTGGGGATTCAAACAAATCCCTTAGAGAGCTTGCTTACGGGCACCTTTCACAGGATGAACACCCCACATACCATAGTGACTTTAGGGAATTTTATGGGCCTTCTCAGGGCCCTGACCTCACATACCCTAATCATTATGATCACATACATCATCCACCACAAAGTTGAAAATGAACAATTTTCTCATACCCAATCATCACTTTTAGATCAATTAGAAGCTCGACTATCTGCTTTAGATAGACTATCTGCTTTAGAAAGGCAATCTGTCGAATCTAGTTTTTCTAGGCAATATGAAATGCATGCATGTACCTTATGTGGTGGCTTAGACCACCCTGCTGAATACTGTTATATCTTGCATGATTTTAGACAGTCTAGGGAAAACCATGATAATCCAATGTACGAAGTGTCTAGAAGTGACTATTGGGACCATAATCAACCTGCACACATGCATCATTCACCACAGTGGGGAGATGAACAATTTTATACTCCCCCAACTCCTAGTTTGCAATCAACAATGGAAACACTCATGGAGCAAAATGCTAGGCTTGAAATGAATGCAATGCATGACCATCCATATAGCAACATGTCTGAATTTCCCTTCTCTAGTGAACCTCATGCACAACCATATAATGAATACCCATATGAGGAATGCATACCCACTAGTGAAGACTCTCCTTCAATAGAACAACTCAAAATGATTCTTCAAAGGAACCTGATTGAGTTACGAAATGATAGGATTGAAAATAGTGTTTCTAGTCTTACTCATGCAACTAACATTGAATATGAACCTAATCTAGAGGTAGATGAGTACACTAAAAATACTACATTTTTGAATGGAGAGATGAATTCTTGCTATGATGATGATGATGAATATGAAGAGCATGTGTATTTTGAAAATGTAGTAGAATCTTTAGGTTCGAGAGACATTAATTGTCTCTTCTGAACCCTATGAATGATGCTTCTTCGATATTCATGCATGTGATGTTGATATGGATCCTGTGGAATTGTCCTGTGAAAATGAGCCCGCTTTACCACCTGTTTTTGACCTAGGAATAGCTGAATTGTCTGTTGACACAAATGATTCAATGCATGTGCCTAATTCCATGCCTAGGTTACAACATGATATCTCTCCTAGTCATGTTATGCGTGAGACTGATAATGATTATGACATGGAGATTGATGAATTGTTTTATGCAGGTGAACATGATTTACCTTCTTCTGACTTTAGGAAAGTGTGTGATGGTACAAATGATTTTATACATGAAAATAACTTAGATGTACCTAACCTCTCTCCTGAGTCACAAATTGAAACTCCTTCACCCAACCTAGGTGTAGTTTGTCACAAAATTGCAAAACCAACTTTTCTAAAAATGCCTAACTTAGGCTTAGAGCTTTGTGCTTCCCAAGTCCTCTTGGACTATTTTGCATCAAAGTATGACACCTTTAGGGAACCACAGTTGGAATGTGTATGTATGCCTGTAATTAGCAAAACTCATTTTGAGTTAGACCTTTTGCATGATGTACCTTTAAAATTGCAAGATTTTGTTCTCACAAACACACCTGAACACAAGTTTAGGTTTGGGGGAACCTCATTCACATACACAGTCTTACTTGCACTCTCATATTATATTTGTGTAAGATTGTTGATGGTTGTACATATTTTCTATTGGGTTGATCCTCAACTCTTTAGACTGTTGGTTTATGGTGAATTTTCATTGTATATATCCAGTAGGACTTGTTAAATTTTTCTTTTCTTGATTCGGTTGAGTCTTCTTGCACATATATTATGCTAATCCGATATGATCTCCGTTGAGAATATTGGATTCTAGCCTTGACGAATGAAGCTCAACCTTGCTCCTGCCGACATCCGGTAATCTCTTCCCTTTTTATCTTATCAGCATAGTTCTCGTGGTACGTGACTGTTCAAATTTTTCCTATCTGTGACACATTGAGGACAATGTTTGATTTAGGTTTGGGGGTGCATTTGCATTTAGAGTTTTTAGTCTTTTATTTTATCTTTTATTTCCAAAAAAAAAAAAAAAAAAAAATCAAAAATTTAAAAAAATCAAAACTCTTTTTGTAAAAACCTCCAACTTTTAGAGATTTTAGAGTCACTAGCATGCTTTTAGCTATGTTTACATAGAGATTCTGACCGAAATAACAGAACTTGGAAGTACCGGAGAACACAATCGGGTTCCTTAGTTGATTAGAGCGTTAAAGTTGGATTTAACCATACCGGAGGGCGAATTAGGTGTTGTTTAGATATTCGGTAGTAGAATTGTGATCACCCATAGTGGAGACTACCCATTTTACATCAAGTGAGGCACCAACCTTCATTTTTTGCAACTTTCTAGAAAAGTCATTAGAGTGTGTGTCACCTTACGTAAATTCCGGGTAGGAATGGTGAGCTACCCAACTTCGCACCATTTTCAGCACTACTTTTGATCTCTTGAGTGCTAGTTTTTGTCAATCATGAGGGTGACGTCTAAAGATGAAAACTCCTTCTAAATACCGATTTGTAGTTAGCATCATTCTCTCTCTCAATCAGCAAGACCCATAGAAACACATCATCGTCAAGAACCGGAGCGAGAATCGAATATTGAAAGAAAAGTTGAGATAGTCCAAGGTTTTTATGCAACAAAGAAAAGAAAGAAAATAGGATGAGAATTAATGAAGTTTGTGAAAAAATTGAGTTTATCGTTTTATTGTAACTTAAAAAAAAAAAAAAAAAAAATTGTGTGTTTATTTTCGTTTCATGTACTATGCTAGATAAAAAAAAAAAAAAAAATTATTATTATTCAAGTTTTTGTAAAGTTCAGAAGTTCGTCATCAACAGTTGAAGACCGAAGATTGAAGACGTTTTTATGGTTCTTATGAGAGAGTGATATTAATTGCCGATCGGGTGAGAAGTGAGTGAGTACTCCCACCCCTTACTAATGGTTGATTTTACTTTCTTAGAGATCATTAGAAAAAGATTCTTTTTATCCACACCTCTGTGGAGTCTCCAGTTTTATTTTCTAAGGTTATCCTTCTTACCTACAACGTGTGCGGGATTTCTCTCTTTACTCCTGCCTGCACACATGAGAGACTAAAAAGCGATCTTTTTGAGTGCAATTATCATAAAACCCTAATGGTGAGGCGAAGTCGAGGCTTATGATCACAATCGAATCCGAATTCTTTCATATGGTATGGTTACTTCTCGCTCGGACTTAAGGATGAGAAGGCGTTCTTTGGTAGTTATAACTTCATTACTAGCATGCGAAAACTCTATGTCCTCATAGCTCCTTGGATGCTTGAGACTCTTTTACACTCTCAAATTGGAGAAGGTTTTGTGGGTACACCTCTGGTAAACCCTCACGAGACTACAACTCGTCCACTAGGGACACCTAGGGGTTTAAAGGCTTAGTGCATACGCTAAATGCATTCGAGAGACTGCGACGGGGTATAGTTAGGATTTCTTTATTTCTGTTTCACTTGAGGACAAGTAAAATTCAGGTTTGGGGGTATTTGATGAGTGCTAAATAGTGCATATTTATACACCTTTTTATTGGCATTTTACTCATCTTTTGCGCTTATAAATCAGATATTATCCCAGATTCTGTGTTTTCCTTGTTTTCAAGAATAAATATTTGTATTAATTAATTTTGTGTTTTTAGGTAATAAATAAAGCTCGGAGAAACTGAGGAGCAAAAGAGCAAAGAATTGGAGTCGAGCATCTATGGAGCAGATAGCCAAAGCCCGCGCGCAACAGTTGCAACCCAACAAGTAGCAACTCATCTACAGAACATGGGCTTGAGCTAGACCCGACCCGCGACCCGGATCCGAGTCCGTTCACTCCAAGCCGTTGAGATCTCTATCTTCCACATCCAATGGTCGCTGCCTCCACGTGCATCATAGATCGCTGCTCCCGTGCAACACTAGATCAAGCCAAAACCGCTTACCTCCCTGAGCCGTTCAGATCGCACCAGCTTCATCCAACGCTCGCTAGGCTAGTCTCATCATTCCCTTGATGCACCTGCTCAACACCGAAAATCTCCATACCCTATACCCCCACTCGAGCAAACCCTAATCTCTCCATCTTCTCTTTCTTCACCTCTCCCTCTCACCCGACACAGAGCTCTGCTCTTCTCTTCCGCCACTTCTTTCACCCATACCATCACCAGAGCCACCACTACCTCCTTCTACCTACTCTGCCATCATCAAACACGCCAGTAGTACCTGCTACCTTCTCTACTTCGAGTTATCTCTCTCTTAGCCTCTACCAACTCTAGAAGCTAATTTAAAGATAACTAGAAGCTAGGGTTTGTCCACCAACATCACAAGCAAGCTACCAGGGACGATGTGACAAGAAGAGGAACAACAATCAGAGTATGGGTTTGAGTTATTATTCATTTAATTTCAATTTTTAATGAATTAGGGTTTGGGAATTTTGGGGGAACTGCATGTATAAATAGCAGTGAGGGGTTTGTGTAGAAAGCACGCCTGGATTAGCCAGTGCAGTCAATTAGGTTTAAATTTCTGTTCTTTGTTATTTTTATTATGTTTTAATTTACTCTGTTAGGGTTTCATTGAAACCCTAATTCTCTGTTTTGAGTTCAATTTGTTGAATGTTCTTGAGAGCTTAATTTTAATAAATAGCTTCAATTTTAACACCTCACCCCTTTTCTCTCACAGTGCATGCCAATGCCATGGATGCACTGTAGTTAGGCTAATACTGAGTTGAGTGTGTTCAGCTCTTGTTTCTATGTTTAATACCGATTCTCTTGATCGGTTGTGCTTCATTAGACAACCAGTACTCTAGGTTAGTTATTCAAATTGATAATTGAAGCTTTATATGGAGAAACTCTTAGATAAGTGATAGAAGTGACAAGCTTCACTTGTCTGGTATAAGAACAAGAACTCAACTAGTTGAGCACATACTAGGAATTTAGTGGTGGAATTGATAACCCAAGCATACCTTTGTCACTGTTTCATTCCTTAGTTTAGGTTCATTACACTTCAATTAGCCGTTTCGGCAACCAAACCCACCTGTTGTTACCTTGTCACTACACATTACCATTTGAATTCAGTTTAGGAAGCTTTTGATCATCCTTAGAGCACCCCTCGTCTCTGTGGATCGACCCGTACTTGCCGCGTCTCCGATAGACGCCGTGCACTTGCGGTTATCACCGTAGGCCATCATTTACATACACTTTCGAGGCCTACCAAAGGATATGAAGTATTTTAACAACCAACAAAAGGGTGCGAGAAAGGATGTTGAACGCACTTTTGGCTGTTTGAAAAGGAAGTTTGCCATCATGGCTGGGCCGACACGTTTTTTTTTTATCTTCAGGAAATGGAAAAATTAAGCTAACTTGGATTGTTCTCTATAACATGGTCATAGAGGAAACCAACGTGACCCAACCTGGACTAATATTCTGGACGAAGATTTGAAGCCGAGGATTCTAATGCAGCATGGCCATCTGACAAGAGAATATAAACTTGCCACTGACATAAATCAAACTGTGGCCTCTATGGACATCTACAGGAAGATATACCTAAGCACCTTTGGGCCACAAAAAGAACAAGAGGATCAAGAACACCCACGTGTGGTTGTTAAAACCGAGCCAAATATTAGTCTTTTGAATTAAATGTTGTTTATTTCAATTATGTTTTAAGTAATTTATGTACTTTGAAATAAGATGTAATGTAGTGAGACTGTTTAAATTAATTGATAAGTTAAAATCATTACATTAAATCTAAGTTAAGCTAAACTATTATATAATTTATTTATTTATTTTTTGGCAAAACTATTATATTTAAATAAAATTTAACTACTAAATTATAATTAAAAATAGCTAGTACATTTAATCAAGGCGGTATTCATCTTTATCATCTTCCGAGGCATCGGCATCATCATCGTTTTCCTTATTCTCATACTGGTAGGTTGTTGGTTTCGTTGTTCATCCGGTTGTTGTTCCACCCTATCTACTTCCTGCTCCCAAAAACTAAGTTGTCGTGAATTCATTATTAAAACGTTCATGAAGAGTAGCTTGTTCATGTTAAAATCCCTGTAGTGTTATTCTCGCGAATGATGACCTTTTTGAAGTTGCCTTATTTCCAAGCCTAGTCCCTGCTGTTATCTTATTCTACCCTTTTTTTCGTTTTTCATGTACTCGGAGTAGTTGAACTCGGTTGAAACTTTTTCCGCTACTCTTTGGGATGCGTCTCTCGATGTTTTTCTAGTCTTATGACCCCCTCCTCATCTTGTTTTGACATTGGTGTTAACATCCAGATTGGTAATGTGATGTTCCTGACTACTTGGAGACCCAACATACAGAGATGCATTTCCTTCCGGAAAGGAAACAAATGTACCATTTTGAAAATCCTACGAACTCGGACCATGTTGTGATCTTGTTGGAATTTGATTACCTTCCAACACATATGGATTAAATTTTTAAGTACCCTCGGAATGTTGAAACAACTTTCGTGTTGGAAATCAGTTTTCTGGGATCTTTGCCACTCTTCTCGACATCTCCGCTCCATATCTGCTTCACCTTCACCATTTTTTTTTGTATCAGAACATTGCATAATTAAAACTACGTATTTAGTAACATCGATTCTAGTTGCATGAAAACGATGAGACAACCCTTCGGGATCACAATTATGGATGTTACCGGTTTCTTCACATAATTTCTCAAAAATCTTCCCATAAAACGTAGTCACTAGTTGCTGGCAACCATTGATTTGATCTAATGTAAATAATACATAATTCTTACAAATTGATTCATCTTCATCCATCGTAAACTTGGCACCACGGACTATACCGAATCTTTGTTGTGCTTGTTGTTGTGTTTGTTGGGTTTGTTGTTGTGATTGTTGCGAGGGGGTTGCCATGTTTGTTGTAGAAAGGGATTTTTGGGAATTTTTTTTGACAGATTGAGATGGTATGAGTACTGTACTTGAAATGAAGGAAAAATAAATATTGAGATGGTATAAAATTGAAAATTTTAGAGGTAGAGGTGTAGAAGGTGTGAATTTTAAGTTTAAAATGAGCTAAATTTATAAGGGAAAGAATAAGAGCCGTTGGATGATGAAAATGAAATATAACCGTTGGAGGGCGGATAAGGGCCGTGCTGATTTTCTAAGACCGCGCAGATTAAATTAGACCGCTGGCGGCTAATTATGATCCACACGGTTTGAGAAGAGTCGTGCGGCTTCTCAAAAACCGCACTGGGAATTAAATTTTCCCATTTATCCAGCCATTTTCCTCTTCTTTTGTTTATCCCATAGTGGGATCAAAATTGAGTCCATAAAAATTGCCCTAAGAGACTCATAAGGGATTAATGTAGGCTTTTGCCCGTCACCACCCAACCGTAGTTGCTCATTAAAAATTAGACAGACCAGGTGCTGCGCCAGTGCGTTGCACGGGCCTAGATATTTTGAAGAGAAAATTATGTTTTGTTCCTAGTGAAATTTTTCGGATACAAAATACGAAAGAACAAATAACTTGGATAGGCAATACAAAATAGTACAACATTTATGAACTATCCCTATCAATAACCTTCCTGTTTTTGGAATAATGGAAAACGTGTTTTAATTTGGATTATCAAATCAAATTCTACTGTATAGTACTCTGTAACCAAATGAGAAGTGTTGAGATCCCTTAGCGCTTTCCCACTGAAGAACCCGTTTTTTTTTCGAGTTTTTCTCCTTCTCAATTTTTTTTTTCAAAAAATGATTGGCTAATTAGCCAGATTTGGGCTCTGATGGTGAAATCATCCATGGATTCATTAGTTGCTGTTAAGATTTGAGATCATGTATTAAAAATGTTATCAAAGGGTAGACGGTTTAGTGGGTGATAAGATCGAAGATGAAGAAAAAGAAGAGAAAGAAATTCAGATTAAAGGATCGAGAAAAGGAAGGCCTGTTTTTTTTCTCTGATCTATTCAACTTTTCAGTTTCGTCTGTTTTGATTTTCAATTGTCAGATAATGATTTGATTTGCAAGTTGCACAGGCTGAAAAATTAGGGTTTTCTGTTCCTAAATTGGAGATTGATTAATATAATAAGATCTCAACAATTTAATCTCGGTGGGTGATTAAAACAAGAAGATGAAAAGCAGAAAGTTGAAGATTTGGGTTTTCAAGTTGCACAAAAGTTAGTTTTGGATAGATTGGTTCTCTGATCAACCAAAATCACACGGTTCTTTCTAATCTCCTCTTAAGTGGTAAGGTAATCATTTGTTTTTGTCTTTCAAGGCTGGATCCTTATGAACAAATCTTTGTGAATCTTTGAAGAACGGATTAATTAACAAGTTAATGATTTGATTATTTTATAAATCCTTGACATCTGTTAGAACCCCCATCAATCTTTATACACCTGGTGAGTTTAAACCCATGCTTCCAATTATCCTTTGAGTTTCTCCCCTGCAACACGCTAATTAGGTTTACCACTTGTAGTTTATATCAAACACCTTGTTTTCTATTCCCTTTGTTGATGTTTCTGTGCTATATATACTCTTGAAGAAGATGTTGAATTTTCTTATAACACAGTGCATCTCATTCATACATAGAAACCTACTAAACCAAGTTCTTTCTCTAACTAGCCATATACTCAATCAATACCCTGTAGCTTTTGCTGTGTTTTTGTGTATCACCATGTTTGAAGTGTGGCATGGTGATGTTACTGAACTTACTAATCATCTTCAACAGTCCCTGAATCTGAGTAATGGAAGGCAATTCAACCTCAATGAAATCATACCTTTTAGATTTCAAAACACCCACCTTTTATGGACCAATTGCCTGATAGGAACCTTTGCAGATCCAGTAGAAAGAAACTGCTGGGATGTCAAAAATGCTTTGTTATTCCAATGGGAGATTCATGGGGGTTTATCTGTAAGAAAAGCTAGTGAGTGTATATATATTATAAGGTTTCAACATGATTATGAGATGCAGAGAGTACTTAACCTGGCAACAAGAAGAGTATTTGGTGACTTATTCCGTATCAAGAAATGGGAAGCTTCAGATGATCTACAAGACTGGCATCCAACCTTGGAAATGTTCTTCATAACCATTAGTAACTTATCTCCAGCTCAATTCACAAGTGAGAATCTCAGAAGATACCTAGCTTGCATGGGGGAAATTTTATCTTTCTCATATCCAGTGAGGAAAACAAATGGGAGTTTCTCTATCACAGTCAGGGCAAGTATTAGATTCAGGCAGAGGCTTGTTTTTACTGTCAGAGCAGAAAATGAATTGAGGTTTGTTAACCCAATTTACTTCAAATTTCATAACTTTCCTTGTAACTTTTGTGAGTACTGCAACCTGATTGGACACAAGATGATTAACTGCTTACAAGCCGAGTTAGCTCAACACCAAGCAGAGGTGAACCAATCTCATGCAGATGCTTTCTTACTTACAATGCATCAAGAAGTAGTCTTGTAACAGGAACAAATGCAGCCAGTGATGGTCCAAGACAACATGGAATTCTCTGAGGACAGCTTATCAGACTCTTCAGTGGAGCAAGCTGCAACTGAGATAACTTGCAATGATTACATTTCTCAATTAGAAGAGGAAAAAGAAAACCAGAGTACATTAAGGCAATTGGAAAGTCATCCAGCGGCTAATAGTGAGGATCAAGTGGTTCCTAATCCTCGGGTTTTTGGTAATGCTGCTGTTGGCCCTAAGCCAGATTCATACATGTGGAAGGTAATTCAAAAGAGAGATAGACCTGGAAATCCTTTCCCCACTACTTCAACCTCATGGGATGAAGGCTCCTCATCTCAGCAGCATAACACCACAGTGAACACAACTTACTTTCAGAACTGGAACTTAATGCAGAGTTATTTTCACTGGACAATCCACTTCCGATACCAAAAAGGCCTAGAATTGATGAATTGGAACTAACTCTTGCACCTCCATCTTCAAGGCAATTGGTTATTAGAGAAGTTGAAGAATCTGAAAATGGGAGTTCACTAATAAAATACCCTCATCAATGGTTTCATGGTGATTCTTCAAATGGGCACACCCAAGACAGAACTAATAATAAGTAGTCTACCTGAGCATTAATCTCAACAAAACAGCAACACTCAAGAATCCATGGATATATAGCCATCAGAGCTCATAAGCTCTTTTTCATCAGTTTTTGCTTTCTACTTGTTTATTTCAGTCCTGTATTTTGTTGTTTCTAGTTGTTTGTTTTTTTCAGTTGTTTTATGTTGCAGTCATTGCCTAGTTAGTTATCCTGTTTAATTTCAGTTCAGTTAGTTCAATCTGTTTTGTATTACTATCTTTCTACTTTCCTTTTATTTCTGTGCATCAGGCTATCTTTGTGTGACCTTATAGCTTGAGCTCGTCTGTTGCCCCTGTATTCTATTAGTTGATGTAACTTCCTCTGTATTGTATTGACCTGTGACTATCCTCATCCAGAACTTTCTGGAGTTTTAACTTCTAGTCTGTAGTTGTTCTCATTTTTGAACTGAAATTTATTTCCCTGCTTTTCTAGTTACAGAGTCCTTAGTCTGTGACTCAGGTTTGGGAACCTCTGTGTTTCAATCTTAGGTTTGCATACTCTTTCCATTTCATCTTTTCACTCTTCTTTCTGGTCTTGACTGGCAATTCCTAGAAATTCAGATCCCTGTGCCTCTTCCCAAAAGTTTGATTCATATGTAACTGCTTTTTTCTTTCCTTTACCTTTATCCACCATAAACTTTTTTCTTTGCTTCTTCCATAATTTTTTTTTCACTGTAGACTTTCTCTTCTGTTTTGTGCCATGAGAATTCTCTCGTGGAATGTTCAGGGAATTGGAACCCCAATAACTAAAGATCACCTTGAACATTTGTATAGTTCTTTCAAACCAGATATTGTTTTTCTTTCAGAAACCAAAGCTTCTCTCGATAAAATGGACCTTATTTTAAAGAAATCAATTTTTATTGATTGGTTCATTATTCCATCAGTGGGACTTGCTAAGGGGTTAGCAATTGCTTGGCATAATAACATAGAATTAAAATTAATTTCGGCACAGCTTAACGTTTGTCATTTTGAAGGTTATTATGATGATAAAGAGTTTGAACTAACATGTATCTATGGCGCAGTAGAAGCTGAAGAAAAAATAATCCAATGGTCGCACATTCAGAACTTAGCGAGTCAAGTTCAAAAACCTTGGGCTCTAATTGGCGATTTGAATATAATTTTGGACCCATCAGAAAAACAGGGTGGTAATAGTACAAGCTCGAGCAGTAAAACTCTAGTGAGACAGATAGTGGATTCCCTGGGACTCCAAGACGCGGGTTATGAAGGTGCCCCTTTCACATGGTCAAACAACAGAAGCGGAGATGTTAATATTTGCGAGAGGATATATAGAGCTATGACATCTTATCAATGGATACAACTCTTTCCAAATAGTAAGGTAAGTCATTTAACTAGAGTGGGATCTGACCACACTCCCATCCTCTTAGATACCAATCCGGAAACTAAGAGATTACATAAACCATTTAGATGTCTTAGGTCTTGGATTTCGCACCCGACTCTCAAATTGGTAGTTGAAGCTTCTTGGAGTTCTCTCTCTTCCAATACTTGCCCCAAAAATTTGGCCTCGAAATTGTTTTCTCTCTCCTCGGATCTTGCTCAATGGAAATCTGATGTGTTTGGTAATATACATAAAAATATTAAAACCCTTAATAGAAAAATAGATAATATACACAAATCCGGAAACATTTCCTCCAAAATTGATATTCTCAAAAACCTTCAAGCTGAGCTAGGAAAGTGGTATAAAATCAAAAATGATTACTACCACCAATTATCAAGGGATAAATTCTTCAAGGAATATGATCAAAACACAGAATATTTCCATGCTTCCGCTTCAAATAGAAAAAAGATAAATGCCATTCACTCCCTCAGAGAACCTTCAGGTCTTTGGATTTCAGATCGTGATCAAATCAATTCCCTCCTCATCAATCATTCTCCCAAATTGGTGCTTCTCAAATACAAAATTACAATGTGGAACAAGGAGGAATCATTCAAACTAGCGTTTCGGATTCGGAAAATGCAGCATTAACCCAAATACCCACTATTGAAGAAATCTGGTCAACACTCGCAAAAATGAACCCTTGGGGTGCCCCGGGTCCAGATGGATTCCAACCAGGATTCCTCAAAGCAAACTGGGACATATTGGGTCCGGACATAATTAAATCTACTCAAGATTTTTTCAAGACTGGGCTAATGGAAAAGATTTTAACCACTCATTCATTACTCTCATTCCCAAAATCTCAACCCCCCAAACTCCAGCGGATTTTAGACCAATTAGCCTCAACAACGCAATATATAAGCTCATATCCAAAATTCTAGCAAACCGATTGAAACCTATCTTAAATAGGCTAATCTCTCCAAACCAATCCGCCTTTCTCCCAGGAAGACAAATAACGGATAATATCATTATAGCCCATGAGTTGATACACTCAATGAAAACCTCTAAGAAGAAAAAAAGGTTATCTAGCTCTGAAGATTGATTTATCAAAAGCATTTGATAGAGTGGAGTGGGCTTTCATAAAAAATGCTCTTTCTTCCTTTGGTTTTAGTGACCGTTGGGTTAATCTCATCTATCAATGCATATCCACAACATCCTACTCTATCCTTCTAAATGGTTCTCCAGGCCCAAAATTTTCCACCTCGAGAGGTCTAAGACAAGGAGATCCTTTATCCCCTTACCTCTTTCTTATCTGCATGGAAGTCCTCTCAAGGCTCCTCGAGAAAGCAACAACTGAAAAGAAAATTTCGAGAATTAAAATAAACAAACATTCCCCTACTATTTCCCACCTTTTCTTCGCAGACGACTGTTTTCTTTTCACCAGGGCAGATCTAGGGGAAGCCAAAAACCTATTAGACATCTTATCTCTTTTTGGGGAAATTACGGGTCAAATGGTGAATCTTCAGAAATCGGGAATTTACTTCAGCCCAAAAATTCATCCAAAACATGCAAAGATAATAGCAAAAATTCTTAAAGTCCCTTTGTTGACAAAGCATGACAGGTACCTTGGTACACCGCTATTCTTTGACAAAAACAGGAAAGAAAATTTTGAACCCCTACTAAAGCGATACTACAATACTCTTCAAGGGTGGAAATCTAAATTGCTTTCTCAAGCGTGGAGAACAGTCTTAATACAATCAATACTTCAATCTTATCCAACTTACCAAATGCAGATACTTGCTCTTCCAAAAGATACTCTAGATAAGTTAGACAAAATTCAGAGAGATTTTTGGTGGAATAAAGATAAGTCAAAATCAAAAGGTGGATATATTAAAGCGTGGAGAGGCATGTGCAAGCCAAAATCGCAAGGTGGTTTAGGAATTAAGAATCCCCATAATTTCAATATTGCTCTCTTAACAAAATTAGCTAGTAGAGTGATGTCAGAAAAGGAACAATTATGGGTGAAACTGTTAGAAGCAAAGTATTTTCATGGATCGAATCCTTTTCAACCGACAAGAAATTATGAACTCTCGTGGATCTGGACAAGCATTCAAAAGGGTCTCAATATACTAAAAGGAAATTACAGGTGGCAAGTGAAAAATGGAGAAAGTACAAGAATTTGGGAAGACAAATGGATACCTAGCATAAATTCCTTACCTCCACCAAATAACAGGGAAGATCAATTACCTCAAAATGTCCATGAGCTTCTTAATTCTAATGGGGGCTGGGACATCAGAAAAATTGATGACTATTTCTTGCCAGAAATAAAAGAAAAATATTAACAATCTCCCCAAATAAAGACAGTAGAGACAGAATCAGATGGGAACACCATAAGTCAGGCGAGTTTACAGTTAAAAATATATACAACTTCCTGATCAGTCAAAATAATAATGATAAAGAAGATATAAATTTTCCATGGAATAACATTTGGAGTTTGAAGTCAATTCCTAGAATTCGACTATTTATCTGGAAACTGATCCAAAAAGCACTTCCAACAAATAGCAGATTAGCTTCTCACAATCCGGATATATCCTCGGAGTGCCCCCTATGTAATATGCAAGAGGCGGAAACAGAAGATCATCTATTCAGAAAATGCCCTTTCGCTAGAGCTATTTGGTTTGGCTGCGAATTGAATACAGTCAACACACAAATCAATACAGATTTTATTGTGGAGTGGGTTGAGAACTGGACTTCTAATAATAAATATTCCAATATTTGTGAATAAATAGCAACGGTCACGTGGTTGCTTTGGAAATATAGATGTGAAGTATTATTTCAGAAAACGAGCCCAGACCCATACTCATTAATCCAACAAATTAAGAAATTTATACAAGCTCAGCCGATCAACAAGGAAACTTTACAGGGAGCAAGTCGAAATAAAGGAGTTCATACTTATAGATGGAACAATTTCACATCAGACTGGATAATTTTCTCAGATGTCTCCTTTAACAAAGAAAATTTCTCTATGGGCTATGCTTTCATTCTTTTCTCTGTAGAACAAGAAGCTTTTATGCATATTTCTGCAGGTTCGGACTGGGCTTCCTCGGCTCTACACGCAGAATCAAAAGCAGTTGTAAAGGCGTTAAATTGGCTAGAAAACAATATTCTTTCTACTGTTATTATCGCTACGGATTGTAAGATCTTATCAGACTGCATTAACAACAAAAATGCGACAGTCGACTGGACAACAAAAAATACAATAGAAGAAGCAATATCCATTATTGGAAAACTTCCTCAAGCTAGAATAAAATTCATCAACAGAGATTATAATTCAGCAGCGGATTCAATAGCAAAAGAAGCAATAATAAGAAGACTAAATACGTTTGAAGCATATGCAAAGAACAAATTCAGAAAGAAAGTATCCTTTCTAATGTTATTAGAAAAAATGAAATTGTAGTTTTGTTGTACTATATTGCTTAATTAATATATTCTCTCTTCTTATCAAAAAAAATAAATGAGAAGTGCTCAATCTACGTGAAATTATGCAGTTTTACAAAGTGGTTGTGATTTCACAAACTTAAGGTCATCCTCGTGGTTTCATTTTTTAATTACGGAACTTAAACACATGCACTAATTTTATTCGAAAGGGAACATAATTAAACTTCACCAGAACTTAGTAAAAAATATCAAAATGTTGTCATTCTTGTCCTTAAGTTCAATTACAATAAATATCCCCCATATGAACGTCACCAGTGAACCAACCTTATCCTGCAGTACCATAAGATCTTGCATCATTCTTGTTTACAATACATTTCAGTGCATGGTGTAAGGATCTCAATGCCATCTGTGGGAGTCGAACCCACAACTACATGGATAAAAACCATGTGCTCTTCCATTTGAGCTAAGACAACGAGTACCATTCCTCATACAACTGGGATTTAATATAATGAACACTAACACCCAAATGACTCGTAAACAGAAAGGGATACTGAGAAGAGAGTTTACCTGATGTCCTACTTGAAGCACACATATTACCGGGCAACTATAGTGTTGCTCACCTTACCATATTTGTCAAATGACTCCATTTAATGTACCATGATAAGCTTTTCTATCGGAAACCATTAGAAACCAAACCTGATGCCACTATGAGTATTTAGAGAGGTTGCAACTTATTCAGCGTTATCTATTCCAATGTCCTTTATTGATCTAAAATTGTAAGTAGCTAGAACAAAACTAATATGCAAAGAAGGATTTACAGTGGAATAAAAAAACTAAATTGATTAGATTAGCTCTGCCAGTTCGGAGCATACTTTAATATACTACGTTGGGGATAATGAACAATATCATTCTACCAAATACCATGTATTCAAGTAGATTAAACTGCACACTTTTGTTTAATTCAAGACTTAAAGACTTACATGAAAATAAAAATAAAAAATTCTACCTAAAATCATTCCCATCATTTGTTATGCCACTCTTTGCACCTTCCTATCATGTCCTGCACGACCTGAATATCGTTCCTCCTCTTCAAATGCAAGCTTCTAATACAGTGTGCAACATTCATCACAAATAAGAATCTCAAATAAACATTAAGTCTTACTGCAATAGGATTTCCCTTTTGTCCCATATATGCTTAAACTATTCTTTCCTTATTAATTTCCTTATTAGATAATTTTATTGCATGTCTAGAGAGATTATTACTTGTTAAAGGAAGAGACTTACTTACTTTTTAAAGTTCAGGACTGACCTCTATTCGAGTGAGTTTCCCTGCCTCTATCAGTAGAATCAGTTCTTTGCACTGTTATAGATCATGTACATTTCCCTGTTTTGGTTCAACCACATATGGCGTTGTTATAAATTGAAATTGAAAGTTTGATTCATATTGCTTTCTGACCCTGTATTTTCTACTTTTCTAGATAACAGAAAGTACATAAATTTTTCTTCTTCCAACCTGTTATAGCATATATGTGGTGTACGTTACCTAATTACTCATAAAAACATGAAAGCCCTACTTTCAAATTCCGAGTGTAGTAATACTTTTATATGAAGGTAGAAATTGATAGGAATTATGTTGGCTGCGAAAGTGGTTGAATCTCGAATCCAGCAACATGTGTCTTTTCTAGTCCCTTGTCTAATGTATTCTCCAAAAGCAGATACTCTAGAATTTATATATTGGCAATCAAATAAATAGTAAACTCTGTGATAAAATTACCTAGTAGATAAAAAGAAACTACTCATGTAGTAGCAAATAAGAAATATTGAAACAAATAGAGATAACATGATGGTGATTTTACATGTGACCTAATGAAGCGGTTGTTATTTGAGATAAAATATATGTTGCAACTTGCAACATAATATAACCTTTCTTTAAAACCGTAAACACATGGATTTTCTTCTCTTCAAATTCCTCCGTCTCATCCACCATTGTCCGCCATTGTTAAGAGTTACAAAAATCTAGGGTTATGAAAAAGAAGAGAGTTGTACTTGAGTAATCAATAGGAAATCGAATCAGATCCATGTATTATCACCTGCAGAAAAAAAAAAAAACAACCCATTAAAAATCGCGTCATATGATATTAGCTTTGTGTTTTGAATATAAAAGAACGATCAATAGAAAAGAAACGGCGAGCAGAGAAGAAGCGGAAAGAAAAGTGAGAATTAAAATTAGTTTTAATTAGTCAAATCTCATGAACCATTCTTATCTGGATAACCCTTTAATTGAGAGATTTATGTTTTCTTTTGTGAAGAAGGATTACTGGAGCAGCAGAGATCGGTGATTAGTGTTTGGGTGTAGTAGCAGAGGGGAAAAACACTCGGATGATTGAGACGCAAGTCTCGTTTTTTTAGGGATACAAAATATCCTATATATAAAAATAGACTCGGTGGCATTTTGTGACGAAATTTTGGTGGTTTGAAATAACAGGACGATCCTATTGGTTGAAATATATCCCGGTGGGGCCAGAGGCTCTCAGAAGAGAGCTTTGTTCCGCTTTTAACCACAACAGAGAAAATTCACCTGAAATTATATTATTAATAATTAATAAAGAAATCACAATGAAGTAAGATAGTAAGTATGCCTCTCAGAAAAATAGAGAAAAAAAAAGAGTAATTTGCGTTACCTCCCCTACAGAGATAAAATTAGTGAAACTTCCCCTCGTTACATTTTCCGTCCGAAGCTGGTTATGTGAGTCAGCAACTTTGTACAGGTAGACCATTTTTTACACATGGACTTTGACTTCCCCCAAATACCCTCCCATATAAAACCGACATGTGTTGAGGAAAGTACTTTTTGATCCGACGGTTCTGCATTAGGTCAGACAATGGATGACTTAGAATTGCCACCGTTTGGGTAGCCACTTAGAATGGAACACGTGCCCCTTCGTCTCTACAACTACCCCTCTATAGAGCGGGAACATAAATTAGAGAGATAGAAACAAGGTTAAGCAGTTTCAGAGAGAAGAAAAAACCCAATTTTTCTATGAGAAGAGAGTTTAGGGTTCCATCGAAGAGAAGAAGAAATTGATTGAAATGAGAAGAACTGGGCCTATTTCTTTCTATTTCATATGTTTTCTAGGGTTTAATCGCGATGACTCAAAATCGGAGACGACGATTGTGAGTATTTTCCTCTTTTTTTCCAGGGTTTATGTTCTTTCATTTCTGTTTTCGTTTTAATGATTCGCTATTTGATTTTGGTTTGATGTTATGCATGTTGTTTTTGAGTCTTTATCATTATCCTATGATTTAGGGTTTTTTCATATACTTAATCGATTCGAGAAATTACCTGTTTGTGAGGTGTGATGTGAAATAGTGTAGGAATTGGGTGTTTTGAAATTGAATTGTAACCCTAGTTTCATTTATAATTTTTGTATTTTACTTATGCTCTGTTTTTTTTTTTGTTATGTGATTGGGTTATTTGTATAATTGAAAATCTACAGTGTGTTGCAGTTGTTGATTTTGGTGATTAATTTAGGTTTTTGGTTATGTTGCAGTGAAAGTGTTGTGTATGGTATTAAAAATTTCTATTTACACTATG
This sequence comes from Papaver armeniacum, assembly GCA_023531295.1. Taxonomy (NCBI): domain Eukaryota; kingdom Viridiplantae; phylum Streptophyta; class Magnoliopsida; order Ranunculales; family Papaveraceae; genus Papaver; species Papaver armeniacum. Next base: position 199,060 of record JAJJWW010013784.1, on the reverse strand, counting down.
ATGGACAATGCCTAAGGAACAACCGGTTGGTGGATTCAGTTTTCTTGATTACATGAATGAAAAAGAAGTGTGCTGGCCTAAGTATGATGGAGACACTCTGAACATGCTGGACTTGTTACACAATGTGTTTGAATATATTGATGGGATAAATGGCCACCAGTGTCTTTTTTAGTACTTGGAGAGTGGATTTATTTATGATGTTGTGAATGATAATGACTTATTAAAGTTTTGGAATGAAAGTGATCAAGACGTGGCTAATGAAGTACATTTGTTCATGACACATGAGGGACCACTTAATTTTATGCTACCAAATGAAGAAGCTGAGGTGAATGATGAAGCTAATGTTATGCTAGTCACACAAACTCAGACAGAGCTATCAGTGGTTGGATATTTTGTTAAAGATTATGAAACAAGTCATCATAGCACACAAGTGTCTGAAGATGATCCAAGTAAGCAGACCAGTCAGCGGACATGCCAGACTCTACCAGAGCAGACACCTCACACTCCACCAGAGCATCCAAGTCAGACTGTAATGACAGATGAGCATCCAAGTCAGACTGCAGTTGAAAAAGCGGGGGTAAAACAACCACACCCAATATTTCGATTAGCAATCTGTATGGACTAACTCCAATATACTTCTAAGAGAATCAACTAGACAGTCAGACTCAATCTTAATAAAAGTATATCAAAGAGTTATATCTCACTTTCTCGATTCAATACTTACTCAAGCAAATAGAAATCTGCGAGTCTAATTGAATACAAGAGAAAATACTTGAACGATACCAAAGACCAATGTTCAAGGATCAATCAATTTCAATCAACAACCAAAGGTTGGATTTCCCAATTGATCGATTCAAACGCACAACCTGTGATATTTCAATTATATAACAAAATATAATGCAGAAAAGAAATAACACGAGACACGGAAGTTTTGTTAACGAGGAAACCGCAAATGCGAAAAACCCCGTGACCTAGTCCAGTTGAACACACACTGTATTAAGCCGCTACAGACACTAGCCTACTACAAACTAACTACGGTCCGGACTGTAGCTGAACCCCAATCAATCTCACACTGATCCAAGGTACAATTGCGCTCCTTACGTTTCTGATCCCAGCAGGATACTACGTACTTGATTCCCTTAGCTGATCTCACCCATAACTAAGAGTTGCTACGACCCAAAGTCAAAGAATTTAATAAACAAATTTGTATCACATAGAAAAGTCTACGATAATAGATAAATCTGTCTCCCACAGAAATACCTAAGAGTTTTTGTTCCTTATTTTGATAAATCAAGGTGAACATGAACCAATTGACAACCCGGATTTATATTCCCGAAGAACATCCTAGTATTATCAATCACCTCACAATAATCTTAATCGACTAGCGAAAGAAGATATTGCGGAATCACAAACGATGAGACGAAGATGTTTGTGACATCTTTTAATCTTGCATATCGGAGAAATCAATCTCAAGTCAATCTTACGATTGTACTTATTACGATAGAAACATCAAGATCATATCACGCAACTACAAAGAAAATAGTTGGGTCTGGCTTCACAATCCCAATGAAGTCTTCAAGTCGTTAACCTACAGGGTCTCGGTAGAAACCTAAGGTTAAAGGAGAATCGACTCTAGCTTATACAACTAGTGTCACATAGGAGGTGTGGGGATTAGGTTTCCCAGTTGCTAGATTTCTCCTTTATATATCCTTTCAAATCAGGGTTTGCAATCTAAGTTACCTTGGTAACAAAGCATTCAATATTCACTTTTAGATGAAAACCTGATTAGATTCAAGCTAATATCTTTCAACTGTTAGATCGAAACTTAGCTTGTTACACACAAATGAAATGCACATTTTTAGGTTTGGGTAACCGTACCCAAACATGTACATTTAGTTGGTTCAACAATAGTTAACCAAATGGTTAGCCATATGAGCACTTTCATATCAACCATATTCTTCTCTACCATAACTAGTTCAAATGACTCAAATGAACTAGTTAGATAGTTGTTCAATTGCTTAGATCTTATAGAAGTATACAAGACACAATCGAAGCAAAAACGATTTGATTCACTCGAATCGATTCATGAACTTTATAGCCACGGTTTGCAAATATGCATTCCTTAGTTTATATAAGTTTAAGTTCACGAATAATCGTTTTTAGAAAATAGCCAACCTAAGTACGCGGACTGGTATGCGGACTTAAGTACCCTGAATAAGTTAGTTTTCACAAACTCCAGCAGATTTTCACGGGACGTGAACTTCTGATGGTGCGCGTACTGGTACGCGGACTTTAGTTCCAATTTTCCTGATCAGCAAAGTACACATACTTTGGTTCAAGGAATAAGGACTTATACATGTATGAGTTCTCACACAATATTTATATCCAACAATGGTTATATAATATAAACTCTCTTTTCAATCATTGAAACATTCTTAGAGGATGTTATATAGTTGTTATTCACAAACCATTTTTCGTCAAAGCAATTTTCAAGTAATTGAAACTTAACATGACTTTCGTCACTAGTAAAGATGAACTTGGCCAAAGCGAAAGCTTACCAACACATATTTCGAGAAATAGATATGCGAGATAACTCGGCTCGAAATAGCAAATGTGTATAATCATAGTCTATATAGAAATACGACTTTTGTCTCAAGATAGGAGATAGAGTAGATAGACTTTTGAGTGATAGATAAGTTCAAGTCTCCACATACCTTTTAGTCGATGAAGTTCCACCAGTTCCTTGAGTAGTTCTTCGTCTTTGTATGATGATCGCCATGGAGTCTAGAGCTCAACTACACTTTCTATCCTAGTCCGAGACTTATCTATAAGTAGACTAGAAATCAAGATTTATAGTTTTGATCACTAACATTGACAAACATGCTTGAGATAGCAACGCATGCGAGTTCGACCGAGCAGTGCTCTAACAGCAGTGACACATGAGAAGCCAAGTCAGACTTCTCAGCATACCCAACCTATTAGTCCTACCCCAAAGAAAGTTGTATCCAAAAACAAAACTCCACAAAAGTCACCTGCTAAAAAGAAGAACAAGAGAAAGGAAACAGTTATTGCATTGGATGAAGAACATGATACTGTGGATGAGTTGTTAGATATGCCTGAAGAAGAGCTTGATGTATTACCTGAGTGCACCAATCTGAAGACTCCTTCCATCCATGAATTTCCAATAGAGGATGATTATCACAGTAACAATTCATTAAGTTCTGAAGGTGAATTTAATGAAGAAGGTGAACCTGATACTTATTTGGATGAGGAAGAGGGAGAAGAACCTGCAAGGTACCAAGAATACAAAAGTGATCACCAGAAATATGATGATATGTATGCTGATGTTGAGAGTGATCAAATTACTGAATGGACTTGTGATACTGAATGGAATGTGGATGTGAATGAGAAGACTTGTAATTGTAATGTATGGGAACTTACAGGAATACCTTGTGTACATGTTGTTGCTTGCCACCTTAGACTGGATATCAATAAGTCAGTTAAACACTTCATGATAATGTTTGTTTCAATTTTCTGTCATTCTAACTGTAGCTTCAATTTAACAATTCGTTTGATACATAAATTGTTGTTGATTTTGTGCAGTCTGGTACATGATTATCATAAAATCTCATCCTACAAAAAGACTTATGCTGGAAAAGTTGTAGCATGTGATAGTCAAGATCACTGGAATGAGGAGGTATGAATTTCTTGCCCATTTCATGCAATTGAGTGGTTTTGTTTAACTGTTATCATTCATTTATATTATGTGGTTGAGTTTAACTATTTGTTTGTTGTACTTGATAGCATCCAATGGAGGTGTACATGCAAGTTCAAGATAAAGACAGGTAGACCAAGAACTAAGAGGATTAGGTCTGATGTGGAAGGAGAACATCCACATAAGAAGGCAAAAAGATCTTGTACCAATTTCCAGTCTACTAAACATAGTATTAGGACTTGCCCAACCAGAAATGCAAGGGTTACACCCCCAAATGGCAGTGTCAGAGGCATGGGCAGAGGTAGAGGTACCACATGTACCACATCCTCATCTACACCTCATGTATCACCTGTTATAGGAAGGTCAATAGTGTTTTCTTTTGCATTTGTACATCATTGTCTTATGCAGTTTTTCTAAGTTTAAATAATGGTATCTAACCTAAACTGATTGAATATTGGCAGGGGGTTGCTTCTGTACCACCAACACAAGAAAGATGAGCTGCTTCTGCACCACCAACACAAGGAAGGGGAAGAGCTACTGCAGAACCACAAACACAAGGAAGGGGCAGAGCACAAGAATGGATGCTTTTTGGGACAACAGCTGAACCATCACCAGGCAGAGGAAGGTATACACCAATACAAGGCAGAGGAAGGTCTGCACCAATGTCAACATCAAGATCAGCCACTATTGGGAACTATCAAAGTCTATATGGGACTATGCCAGATGGAATGAGGGAACCAAATAGACCAGCTTCTCATACATTCAAACCACCAAGATGGAGGATTTAGTTTGATTGAACTAACAGTATGAACATCTTTTTTTTTGGAATTTAAGACTTTTACTTTATTACTAATTATGCTATTACATAGACTACATAGCACTTGAACACAAGCTAATGAAACATATGATGAAACTACCTTTTTTGTGAATGCCAGTACATAAGACTTTTGTGAATGCTTAGTTATCTTCATTTTTTTCTGCCTTCTCCACAGTCACTGCACCTTTAAACCTGTCACAAATTTATGCAAACATGCTGTCACTAATATCTAAATCAATGACCATTTTCATGTCATGTGTTTCAATTGAATATTTCCTTTTGAGAAAACACCCATCAAATCCAGCTATTGGTGTTTTTTTTTGTTAGATGCAGGTGAAGCTTCTGGGCATTGTGAAACCCAATGAGAATCACTACCACACTTGAAGCACCCATCCCCTAACCATTGTTTTTCTGTTCTTGGTATTTCTGTTGCAGCTTTGTCTAACCACTCAAATTCATTACACTTTGGTTGGTTTTGGCATCTCAAGAATCTCCTTCCTTTGCTGGCTTGAGTGTTTGCTTTCCAAACTCTACGCAAGCCATCACATTTTCCACATTTGGAATAGAGGTATGGGCATTTCATGGCTAAATGGGTAGTTTCCCTGCAAATTTGACAGCTACACTGATGTTCAACACACTGCAAAAACATGAAAATTTTATTAGTTTTACCTCCTAACTGTAAATATATATATATATTAGTGTTACCTCCTCTCTAATGGTGGTTTACTTACATCGGTGCAGGAGTTTGAAGATGAATCACCCATAATTCTGGTTGCTTTTCAGAGATGGCGAAATTGATTTTGTTGGAGAACAACAAATCTGTGGTAATAGATTTACAGAGAGGTGCAAATTTTCCTCTTCAAATCTGGTTTATAAAGAACTGAATGTTTAAGATGACCGTTGAAGCACAAATTCGACAGTTCAACGGTCGAATCTCAAAAAATCCGACCATCAATTTTCAATGCTTCTCGGCCCTACACGTGTCTAGTTTTTCTGTTTTATATGGGAGGGTATTTTGGGGAAGTCGAAGTCCACGTGTAAAAAATTGTCCACCTGTATAAAGATGCTGACTCAGATAACCAGCTTCTGACGGAAAATGTAACGAGGGGAGGTTTCACTAATTTTATCTCTGTAGGGGAGGTAACGCTAATTATGATCTTCGCCAGGGGAGGTAACACAAATTACCACCCAAAAAAAAGAGAGAGAGAGAAATGAAAAATTAATAGAAAAGCGCCACTGCCAGGGATCGAACCCGGGTCACCCGGGGGAAGGATTTTGCTCTAGCGCTGCTAGATCAAATATGATCTAGCAGCCCCGTAGCCAAGCATTTGTCAGTTTCTAATGCCATCAAACTGTGGGTGTAACCACAGTTAGCTTGCCAATTTTTTCATGCCAATTTGTTCACCAACAATATTCAAATATTTGTATTCCAAATTTCCAAAGAGCGATATGTTTCCCGGCCTGTATAAATTTTGTGGCGCCAGCTCAAATTTCTTGACCACTGCTCGCTTATGAGTTGGGTAGTTATGCTCATGATATTAAAATGTGATCTGTATGTTCTCTATTTTTGGTCCTTTAATCAACGGAACATTGTGAAATCAAATATTCAGGGTCTTTTTAAAATACCGTTTCATTAAGATTTCTTGATTAAATGGTTTAAGCTCGCATGATTATTGATCATAGAGTACCAAACGTAGACTTCATCTATGTATCTTATGTTTGGGGCAGCTTAGGACTTGAACAATATTATTAATTGAACTTTCTTATAAGTATGTAATACATTTTGGAAGATTAAATCGGGTTTGATCTTTGTTCTATGATCTTTTTCTTCTACACTCTAGCACCAAAAACAAAATAAAGATGCACGTATCGGCATAGAGATTTTGTTGGCAAAACATTTGGTAAGCTAACTATGATTAAATCCACAGTCTGTTAATGTTAAAAACTGCCAAATGCTTGGCTACGGTGCTAGATCAAGTTTGTTAATGTTAAAAACTGCCAAATGCTTGGCTACAGTGCTGCTAGATCAAATATGATGTAGCAGCGCTAGAGCAAACTTTTTTCCCTTGGTTGACATATTGAATTCTAATCTCATGAAAGATATAAACGCGGCTCCTAGTTTCTGCTATCTCAAATTCCCATGTATCCTTCCTCCTGTACTTCTCTATGTTGAAATCCTCTTCCTCATCAATTCTGAGGCGAAAAAATTTCCTCATACGAACACTAATAGGAAGCCATTACAACAATCAAATTCATATAATCAACAAACCAATGCAGAAATTATCAGCTCAATTTGGGTATATGACAACAACTACAGAAGCTGATTCTGAGAGTATTTTAAGAAGAATTACTCCAACCCTTGATGCAAATAGACACAAAGGACAAGCTGGTAATAATAACATTTCCATTTTTCATCTTAGTTTTCACTACGAACCCATGATTTTAGTTCTCTAAAAATTGCATCTTCTTTTATAAATTTCATTTCACGAAGTAATTTTAAGTAGTTTTTCATGCCAGTGTTGAGTAATCTTTGTACTGCTGACTCTTCTGAATAGAGGTTTGTATTGTAAGAAGATGTTGAGCTACTGGGTTTAATCAATATTTTATAGTAATAGTTAAGAGAAATTGAAGTTTGTATGTTGTTGATAATTTTGCTGTTCTTGTTAAGGCGTTGCTGATTAGATGTTGTTGTTTTATCAGGGAAGGTGGCTGTTATTGGTGGTTGCCGAGAGTATACAGGTGCTCCATATTTCGCAGCTATATCGGCCTTGAAAATTGTTAGTAGGCTCCTGCATCGATCTTCTTTATCTCTTTAGTCTGTTGATTTTGGTTCATGCTTGGTGCCTTAAATTACTAATTTTTAATGTGTTCTACAGGGTGCAGACTTGTCCCATGTTTTTTGCGCAAAAGATGCTGCTCCAATTATAAAGAGCTACAGCCCAGAGTTAATTGTGCACCCAATTTTGGAAGAATCTTACAGCATAAGGTAAATCTTTAATGGCCAACTCATTCTAATAGCTTAGGAATCAGGCTGTTTTTTAGTGGAGTGCTGATGTCTGTGAAAGTATAGGGATGAGGAGAGAAGGTCTATCTTGAGTAAGGTTCTTGCTGAGGTTGCTAAGTGGATGGAAAGGTTTGATTGTATTGTTGTTGGTCCTGGTCTTGGGAGGGACCCATTCCTTCTGGTGAGACCTCTAAACATGTTTTTGTGGTATTCTGAGTATACTTGCTTTCTGAAGAATGGTAACTTTAACTGTACTTTATGTTATTTTGCTTATAATCTCTCAGGACTGTGTGAGTGAAATCATGAAGCTAGCTAGGCGATCAAATGTACCAATCGTCGTTGATGGGGTATGCAATTCAGAAGCATGCTAATATTGCTTTGATAACTATTCATCTTCTCCTTTTATTGTAATCAATTTAGTATGATGTTTGACTGTTTGTTTGATAATTAACAATGATTTACAGGATGGACTTTTTCTTGTCACTAATAATCTTGATTTGGTTAGAGGTTATCACTTGGCTGTCCTAACTCCAAATGTGAATGAGTATAAGCGTCTTGTTCAGAAAGTTATTGGTACTGAAGTAAACGACCAAGATGCTGCCGAGGAATTATTATATCTTGCAAGAGGGTAAGATTTCCCTTACTTGCACCAATTATCGAAAATAACTAAATAGGTGATATGGAATCTCATTAAGGACCTTGTGCTGTTGGCTATGGTAGAAGGATGGGAAACACAGTGCATAGTTGAACAAATCTTTGATATACTGATAATAGAATCCTAGAAGGAAAATTACGTGCTCCACACTAGTTGAGGGTATGCATATCTTTATCTTATAATCTGAGACCGGATGCAGATGTGCCACAACTCTTGAATTTGCCTTATGCCATACACATGGAACTCCATGTGATGCACTGCAATTGGTAGCTCAACTGGATCTATAGGCACATGCTTTCGTTTCAACTTTGGTATCTGTTTAATATGCAAATATATTGATGTGGTAATGGCCATCTAAAAAAAGTTAAGACTGCTTACTGCTTTATGATATAGTTTGGCTTCTCCTATTAATGAAGCATGTGCAAATAAGTGAAATAGATGCCATCACAATCTTCGGTCTCTGGGTATCCTTCCATAAACATTCATCCTTTGTACTAATAGAATGATAAATTTGCAATGGGACTTTTGTTTCTCATACTAGCTAACTGAAAATCTGTCAAGTAGATGCAGTTAAAACTTTTTGTTTACACTTCTCTCAGGATTCTCATGAGGTTCCATTACTGACAATATGCTATATGCCATTTTTTCTCTGCTAAGGATCGGTGGCACAACAGTACTGAGGAAGGGCAAATCTGATCTCATCAGCGACGGAGTGACTGGTATGATTTTGGAGGACTGAATCATTATCATGTTAATAATTTGAATTCAACCATTTCTTCCTTCCATCTTCGGATGGCCTATATTTGATGGTACCATATAATGGTTTAATTAAGAAAAGAAATGAAGAATGATTTTGATCACACTGAAGATTTAAAGTCTAACAGTAACATCACAGTATGTCAGCCCACAATCTGTAATTGGATTTACTAACTTCCTTACACATAAATGCCTAGCCCTGAGCATGAGAAGATAACCAATAACTCAAGGTTCCATGATGACACAACAATATGTCAGTCATTCCATTAATTGACATACTGCTACCGCTATTTATTCTCTAGAATGACATTTTTACATGATTGGTGTAGTAAATATGGTGAGCATTTTCGGATCTCCTCGACGGTGTGGTGGTCAGGGTGATATCCTATCTGGAAGGTTTGTAACTGCTGAGAGCCTTTTACTGATTCACAGCTTCTATCTTACTGAAAAGTATTCTACCAACAGATTGTTCTTATGTTCTTTATCCCTCCGATCAAGTACTTCAGCGTCTTATGAGAATTACATACTTCTTTTTTTGCTATGTTAAGGTTTTTCAGCTTTTTCTACCGTTCTTTAACCACCGATGATGCACTGAAACCTATAGTTGATATATATATTACTGATAGTTAATATCATTATTGCTAATGGGTCTTATTCTCTTATTTGTTAATATCATTATTGCTAATGGGTCTTATTCTCTTATTTGTGAATTTAGTGTTGCTGTTTTTTCATCTTGGGCTCGGCAATGTATATCTGTTGCAGAAAATGATTCAAGTACCAGGTCTAGTGTTCTATTTCCTTAACCCTTCTGTTATGTAAAAGGCTGTTAAGCGCTTATTATGCTGCTGTTACATAATTTTCAATGTGATATCTAGTTTGATGGATGATCCTGTTTCGAATGGTTTTTGATTATTACAGTCAAGTAAACCCAATGGTGTTGGGGTGCATTGCTGCTTCTGCACTACTGAGGAAAGCTGCATCTATGGCCTTTCAGGATAAGAAGAGGGCAACACTTACCACTGATATCATTGAATACCTGGGGAGAAGGTGACCGCCTATTCCTATGATTTAGAATGTCTTCTTGTTATAGTGTAAGAATTTCCTTGCATAATTACTTTGTTTGTTCATGTAGTTTGGAGGATATAAGCCCCGCTAGCTGAATTTCAGAGGCTCGAGTAGGAGTATATTTGGGGAGAAACTCGAAAGGTTTATTTAACTTTCTGTAAACTTTATATTCAGTTTCCTGTGGTGCAATTTGTTCAATAGTTCAATAAGTGTTTCTATAGTATATTGCAGTAGGTCATACTAATGCATAGATAATTTAGGCAGGGACAGAACATTCATGTAAAGAAAACTGATCGCTCCACAGTCTTATTAAAACCAAGTTTGATCTTTTCTTTCATGATCTTATTACGAAGAGAGCACATAGTGAAACTTAGTCTTCACTTCCAGGGCATAAGTAGTACTCCCTCAGATAAATTAAGAGACTAAGACCATTACATTTGCATCAAACTAGCACACCAGCAAGAAAGAAATACACTTTTCAGACAATCACACATTATTCAAGTGGAGAGGAAACTCCTGCATATACGTTTATAAGAAAAAATATGGTACCATGATAATTCTGCTATGCCTTGAGAAGGTAAGCATCAAATTCGCTGAAGGTCTTCATTGCCAATTCCAAGATTAGGTCTGGATCAGGAACCTCATCACTTGCCTTTTCAAATTCTACAGAAAACTTTATCGAGCTTCCATCACCCTTTGGAGAAATTTGCAGAGTGGCTGTAAAAAATTTGAAAAGAGTTGCTATTTCTCCATCAATAACACTGTAAGCTAATGACTTAGTTGTCTCGTCAGCGACCTCGATCTTCTCCTTAGCGAAAGTAACAATAGGAATTGCTGAAAATAAACATCCAAATCATCAAAATTCAAGAAAATGATATTGCAATCATCCTACTTTAGCTTAATATGTATTAGTTAGTAACTTCTAAATTTTGGTTTATCGTTTTGGAATACATACCTTCTCCATATGTCACGAGACGGACGGTGCCGACACTCTTTCCATCCCCTTCAACAATTTCAATGCTTTTGTATTGTTCAGGGAAGATCTTAGGAAAGAGAACAGTAGAGTCACAGATACCCTCCCAGAACTTTTCTGGCGATGATTTAATCTCTACCTCAAGTTCAATCTTACCCATAATTGAAATATATATACTGACACAGAAATTGAATGGGAAAGTTCTGATGAAGAATGGGTATCTGTAATGTCAGTATTGGATGTCTTATATAGACGTTACGAGTAGTGTCTATAGTGTTCGAAGTAGTTCTGCTGGGGTATGGAGCTTTAAGTTCACAGATGAAAAAGCTTTAAATTCATTTTTAAGTGAAGGTGCAGATCTCAACTACTATCCATCCGTCTCCTCTCCAGCCATTCTCTTTTAAGATATGTTGGTGGTAGTCAATTATCTTGTCCCATTCTAATCTTTTTTCCCCTTTGTTTTGCTATGCTTAACACATCTCTTTATCCACCGTTAGTTATTTCAAAGTTTCAGTATATATCACATTTTCATGAATCACAACTGCGTCAAAACTGTTTTACCTTGGCAAAAGCAGGCAAAACATCATATTTCTCTATGTGCTTTTTGTTATGCTTTATCACAAAGTCAATCTAGTAATTTGGGTGATTTTTTTTCTTCTTCTAGAGTTCTCCTATCTCTTTAAAAGTAACAGTAAATATCATATGGAGTTCGGCGAGTGGTTTAATGGATGTGAGGTTGGTGGCAGTGAGGATTTTTTTTCTCCCATTTCTTTTGTTGTGTGTTCATTCTTTCGCTGTATTAGTTCTGTGCAAATGCACTATATGTTAGCCAATCGCTTTGATAACGACACGCAATCTTTCTTAATCTGATTTCTAATGCTTGCGTGCCCCATTGCAAGAAGGTAAATTTCATTGAATATCAGATCACGTGGAGTGTAAGTTTCTGGCTACTATCATATAACCCGGGAAAAGCATAAAACAATCTGGCTTGGTTGTTGATGTTGTTTTATATATTAAATTAAAATGAGGGTTAGTTTTGCGATTATGGTTTCAACTTTCAAATTTGACTTCTCTTCACATTTTTTCTCCTGTCGATTTAAGTCATCAACATCTAATAGTGTTAGAAATTCCTCTTAAAGATCATTTTATCTGTCTGTTGTTGCAGTTTGGAGGATCCTGGCTGCTGAAGTCAATGGCTCTAGTATAGGAGCATGTTCTGCTGATGACTCGACCTCTATTTCAACCTCAACCTTTCCCACAGCTGAAGCGAAGCAGCAAGTGAATGTTAATTTGTTAAATTATGTATAGGGTGTGTGTTAAGTGAATGGAGCTCTTTACATTCTCTCTGAAGAAAAAAAAGATATATAAATTCGTAATCAATCGAAAGGGGCCGATGCCAACCACCTAAAACATGCCCATCTCTTCTTTATGTTAGATTAGGTTGTTCATATAATTTTTTTCTAATTCCCAAGTTACTACTCACTACTATGCCTTTCTGCTTAGTTATTATTCAGTGAAAAAAAAGCAGAATGTTCAATCCATAGAAACCGGCAGCTCTCATCAATTTGCTTGATGTTTGGCTAAACCCTTGAGTGGAGTTGCATCAAATGTTGATATACATAAGGATTACTATAGTTCTTAGGTAGTCCATTAATTCCATCTTGGAATATCTGTACATGCCTTGGGTGAGAATGCAGGCATATGCGTACATTCATTTTATGTAATGAGCCTGTTTGAGCCTGCACTTTTGCTATCTCCTTTTGTCGAGGATGTAGGCTCCAAATCTACTTCAATCTTGCCAATTGTATCTTGAATATCGAACAAGGATAAGCGGAAAGTAAGGAAAATGTTCATGTAAAATTCAATTGGTACAGTTAGAAAAAACTGAAAACTGAAAAAAGAAATGGATTTATAGGGAATGTGGTAGCTTAAACTTTGAACAAGGATAGTTGCTGAACAACCACCACTCAACCCACCTTCTCTCATTGTTTCAGGTCCTGGTGTTAATGAGAGGTGGCGTAGGTGACGGTCAAAATGAGTACCTGTAATGCTATCGGCCGTGGGTTTATTTTGAGACTCAACTTAGAGAATGCCTCAACATAGAGCGGCTATCCCAGCGGAGTACTGCATACAATATACTGGAACAGTTAAAAGTACAGAATATTTAGTCTCATGATGCCGACCTCTCTGTCGCCCAATTTGCGGTTCATTGAGTTGCTTGATTTTCTTATTTATAGTACTTGCTGAAGGGCCAGACCATAACAGTCACGGTCTTACCGCTCAAAGCATCACCGTCACCGATAGCATGTGATTTGCTGCTTTGAGCTTGTTAGCAATGAAAAAAGAGTCATTTTTGGTTTTGGGTTTCTTCCGCTCATTATAAGAGAACTCAAATTTATTCAACTGCAATTTTATTTAAAACTAAGGATTATAACATTAGCTATTAGGTAAGGGAATGTCATTAGCACCCATCTACCACCATAATGGGGATCCTCTCTATCGCTTTCACTCACTCTTATGCCTTGGTAAGAATGTAGGCATCCAAATCTTGGAAACTCTTGACAGCAAAATCTTTGATACTACTTGGGTCAGGAATTTCATCACTTGCCTTCTCAAATTCACAACTCCACTTCACCAAACTCCCATCACCTTTTGCACTCACAGTCACATTAACCTTGAAATTCTTGTAGTAGTTCAACAATTCTCCTTCAATAACACTATAGGTGAATGATTTGTTGGTCTCATCCACAGTTTCAACTTTCTCCTTGGAAAATGTAACATTTGGGACTCCTGATGAAAATATACAAAAAAACAAACTTTCATTATAAACTGCGCTATGCATGAACTGATAAACGCAAGTAATATTTCGTTTTAAAAGGAAATGCAGAACTGTATACCTTCTTGGTACTTAATGAGCTTGATAGAACCCACACTTTTGCCATCTCCTTCAAGAACTTCAATGCTCTTGTATTGTTCTGGGAAGATTTTCGGGAACATAGTAGCCGAATCCACGATAATGTCCCAAATTTTGTTGGTTGAGGACTTAACCTCCAAATCTGCTTCAATCTTGCCATTGGAAGCCATGGTTAATTTTTTGGCCACAAGGGTTTGGAAAAAAAATACTAGTATGCAAGTAAAATTCTACTGGTAGTGTGAGAAACAACTGAAGAAAGAGACGTGTATTTATATTGGTGGTGGGTATGGAAAGTGGGGCTTCGCATTCATTGTGGAATTCATTAGCTGAGGTGCTGAACAACTACCGCTCAACCTACCTTTCTCATTATTTCACGTCTAGTTTTACTACATTCATCGATCTAGAGGTGCTAAATGAATATGCTCATAAATTTATGATGCATTCATTTGATGAATGAACTGGCAGGATGGTGGAGAATTAAAAGAATTTGGACTTATTTTGTTGAAGGATGTGATTTCCGTTGGAGCTACAATGATCATATTGCCACAACAATTCAAAGTTGGAATCATGATTGGGGTGATAAGCGGCTTAACCGTATATGGAACAATCTTCCGGCCGCAATATGGTGGTGCATTTGGAAAGAAAGAAATGAAAGGATCTTCAACAACAAAAGGAAAAATTTAGCAAGTATAATTAGAGATGTCAAGATTCAAGCTTTTTTTTGGGCGGAATCAAACACCAAAATGCTAGGATTAACGGCTAATATGGTAGTTTGTTTGTGGGATTCGTATTTCTATTGTACCCTTTGAGAGGGCCTAAAGGGGCAATCTTGTACACTCTCCTTTTTTCCTTCCGCGACCGTTTTTCTCTTTTTCTTTTTTTAGGTAATCGATTCCCAAATCGGTTTCCTTTTTTTTTTTGTTTCGGCTGTTTTATTGGGTTGAGGTACCCCTCTTAAGTACCTCTTTTTCAATGAAATTTCCTTTGACCGATCAAAAAAAAAAAAGAATGAACTGGCAGGTAAAAGTGGTGAGGTTAGAGTGTTTACAACTTTTACTACTCCCTCCGTTCCGATTTACTTGACGTTGTAGAATTTTTCACGGAGATTAAGAAATATCAGAGAGAGTAAATTTTTTCCAATAATACCCATATTAATTCCTACTTAAAGAGTTAAATAGCCTAGTTTTGCATTTCTAGATTCTAGGAAAGTTATCTATCCCGTAACAATTTACTTGGGATGTACTACCAAATATTCTAAGATTGAGTATATATATCCTCCATGGGGTATATTTAAAAATTAAAGTAATTTTTTGTGTTGATTACAATGAGTATTAATTCTCTGGTGTGATTCCAAAGTAGGGGGTAAATTAGTGAGAATTGGGGAAAAATACTAAAACTATCATCTAATTTGGAATACAAAAGAAACCCTAAAAAAGCAAGTAAATTGGAACGGAGGGAGTACTATTTTTCCGACAGCAATTTTAATGAGTGCTGTTGGGGTTGGGTAAGGGTCTAAAATTTGCCATTGTGGTATATTCCCTACATTCCATTTTAGATGATGTTTTAGGGTTATTTTTATGTTCCACAATATTTAGGTTTTCATATTTTTCCACAAAACTTCCAATAATGTAGGAATATTGTACGTGTGAGACTCCAAAGTTATCGTACTTGAAGAGAAGACCGAGTCATGTTTCCAACTATCAAGGACTGAAATCAAGATAAGTGTAGACTGAGTCGGGACTGTTAAGATATTGTGCGATCTAGTTAGATTGCCTATCAGTTAGCTAGTCAATAGGTTATCTCATCTCTTATCACTATAAATAAGAGAGTTCAATGTAAATGTAACTATCTCAGAATGTTCTGATGATCATCAATACAATTTCACCCTAAGGGGTTTGTCAGTGGACGTAGGCGTTAGTGCCGAACCACTTTAATCTTTGTGTTTCCAATCGATCTATGATCCCTCGATCGCTTCCGCTTTCTACTTTTTCAAGTTTGAAAATCTCTGAAATTTGGATTTGATATCTCCAAGACAAGTTTCTGCCATCAAACTTTTTGGTCTTTATATAAATATTTTTCTTTCCTATTTTTTTTTTTGCTCATTGTTTGGAGCGATATATGGCAGTTCTCGTATCAACAGCATTCTTTATTGCTGGTGTTCAAGCATAATCATGCCGGTCAACCTCATCGTCGCAGCTGAATTTGCATATGGGAGTGAATCAAACCTTCCTAAGTCCATCTATAATGGCCCAAGGCCATACTGTGGTATCTCTACCATCATATCTGTTGATTGTACTTTGTACAGATAAGTACCTTTAACAACATTTTCCATTTTGGAATCAATTATGTTTGTGATTCCCCTGTCATTAGTTTTCAAACTGATTTGGTTCTAGCACTAAAGTTTATTTTTGGTGCTGTCTTATTCACAAATCTACCGATCGCATCAATGTATTCTTTCAGGTCTACACAGTACTATCTTAATCAATTTTTTTTTATTGGTTGCTATTCCAACAATTAATTTCCATGAAAGTGATGTGGATAAACAAATATGCATTCACTGAAACACAGTTCCGAAATACTTTATGTTTTCGAAAATCGAAATCCATGGTCAACTATTCCATGTGATCATATCTTTTTCAAGCTCGTTGTTATCAATTATGACGATATATCCCATATTTTTTGGGATCTATTCATCACAATCAAAATCATTTTTCTAGAATTCTTGCCAAAGTCTGGTAATCAAATTAATTTGAAAATATTTTCCATATTTTTCATCTTTAGCTTGAATAATCATTTTTTCCGCATATATACAGAAAATATATTCTCTCTTCATGTTATGTAATGTCATCATTCTTATCTGACCTATTATTATGGCATAAGTTCCAACAGTAGCTTTCCTTCATGAAACTCTCTTGAGAAAGTTGGATATAGTAGGACAGTCTGTGTATGGAGAGGATTCTGGTACAAACTCTTTGTTTGTCTCGTCTTTGTTAATATACTAACAGAGATTAATAAGATCCTTTTGTTTTCTGCCAATTTTGGTTCAGTATATTTTGTTGGCTTGTCTTAATTTTGCACCAACAGTTCTCCTTTTAATCAAAAAGATAACTCTCATTCTCAACTATTAGTTCATATCAGACTCCTTGGCATGTGAGTATGTTCTTTTTCAATCCTCACTTTTGTGAAGGTGTCTATAAACTCTTGTTTTTTATCAAGTTCAGTAGCAAGTTGTGAGCATGATGACTATACTGCACACTCATTATGTATGTTCTATACAGAGATCATACCTGTTACGCATAACAAATATTTTTTGGCTATTGACTAATCAATCATAAAATAACTTTGGAGTCTCACACGTACAATATTCCTACAAATAACACCCTAATATTTTGTCTTGGAACTATAAGTTTATTTTTAAGTGCTTTAATAGCAATTAATGTTTGAAGACTTTTCTTAAGGGTATAGATGGAAAATCTTCATATCTCCCTCCATTTCTTAATCTACGTGAAAACTCCAAAACATCATGTAAAGTGGAACAGAGGGAGTATATAATAGGGGTCTACGTGACTTATTCTGGATATGAGGTTTATGACCGCATCACAATCCAAATAGAGCAGCTCCAACAGTATGGGTAAGAAACGGAGTCCGCCTATGTGCACCCTCCTTTTCACGGAGGTGCACATTCTCCTCCCATCCTATTGATCTTCCAATTTACACAAAATTGGTTAAAAAGACCAAAACCAACAATTCCTGGGTGAAAAAGACGTGTAAAATTTGATACTGTTTAAATGGACGAGAATGTAAAAATACCCAAGATGTAAACAATTTCATCCTACCCATTTTCAAATACTTTTTCTTATTTATAATTTACATCAGGATGCATCCAGTTTCATCCTCACTCTTTTTTAAGTTTAAGTCAGGATGAATCCAGTTTCATTCTTGTTATTTTTTTTGGTGTCCATTTCACCCATACTAATTTTTACTCGTCCATTAGAACCATGTTTTAAAAATATTTGGACAAATGACCAATTTTCCGTCCAATTTACCACCCTAACCCCGTGTTTGTATTGTATGATTGAGAAAAATGTCTTATTTTGTTAAAGACCAATATAGGCAACGTAAGCCCAAATTTTTATGATATTTGTCCATTATCTCTCAATCATGACTTGAGAGTATATGTTACTCTTCAAATGATTTTCCTGCAAAGTAAAACACACAAATAACTTTTTGAATGCTTTTTTGTTTCTAGATTTTCTTCTTAGAGATGTATCTTTTGTTATTCATTAGCGAATGATGATATTACCTATTAATATTTCCTGATAAAATAAATCATTTGACAAGAGTATAAGTCTCTGTAATGATTTTTTCGTTCTAATTTTTCTACCCCACCAAAATTATCCTGGCTAAATTGGGGCATACTTTGATTAATTTGGACCTATGAATTATTTCATCTATCTAATAGGAAATGATAAGGGGTTTCTAAATTTAATGAAATTACCAATTTACCCCCTTAAAAATATTAATACTACAAATTTACTCCGTTAACTCTTAATAATAAAACTTAAAAACAAAATCAGATTTTCATTTCCATCCATTATAAACTGATTCTTCTCTTCTTCTTCTTCTCCCTCTTTTTTCATTTTTTTGAAACCAAAACATCGTCGATTATCGACGATCAAAAAACGCTTAATCGTTTTCTTCTTCTATAAAATGGAGAAAAAAACAAGACTGAAGCATCCTACTAACATGAAATTTCTTACTGAGAATAATCCAGGAATTGTTGAAGCAATTCGAAACAAAACCAAGAAAACGGTTGAGGAAGTTGGCCATCTTTGATCGCACAAGAGGAGAAAATGGGTCGAATCAGGTACTTTTCTATCAACTCAATCCTCTAAACTAGGTTTTAGTAACATGCAATCGCTCAAAAATTGGAAAATTTGAAATCAAAATTTTCTGGATTTACCAGAATCAGACGATGTTAGTGTACATTTGAACCGATTGTGTTAGTAATCGGTTGTTGTTCATGCCCATGTACCCAGCTTGTGATGCATGTGTTTTCTGGTTCGAAAATTTGAACTATAATCGGTCAATGTTAATACCAACATAGCTCGACTATGTAACCGTAGGGATAACCGTTTTTCGTAACTTTTTTGGTTAGAATCGGATTACATATGTGTCCACATAGCCCGATTCTGTAGCCACTGCTTAGCCATAATCGGATTTTATTTGCATATATAAAATCCGATTGTTGATTGTAATGTTACAATCAGGTTTTATAACAATGATCGAGTAAACAGATTGTTATAAGAAAGAATGCCAATGTTTACAGAACTTTTTCTGTTATAATCGGATTACATCAACACTTATATAAACCGATTGTAGATGTGTTATGTTAGGAATCGGTCTTTATATGTATATCGAGTAAACCGATTGTAAACCTTGAATTCAAAAATATGCATTGAATTCCATTGTTGTTTGTCGCTTATCTCCGTATTTTACAGGCCAAACAAGGGCAAGCAACAACGTCAAGCCGAAAAGAAATATAAGAGGAAAAATGATTTGGATTCTACTCAGAGTTTGAGACCTCGTCGAGAGGGTGGTCAAAATTTAAATGCTTCCCACCGAAGTGGTTCGGGGAGTAAAGCCAAAGCGATCCACATCAATGACCCACCACCTCAAGCGGAGCAACGAGCACAAGAAGAATCTGATTCTGAAACACCTGCAAGAAAGAGGTGGTGGTAGAGAAGTTGCTGAAGAAGAAAGTGATGATGAGGAGATGAATGAAGAAAAAACTGGTGGCAAGGAAGGTGATGAAGAAGAAAGTGGTGGCAAGGAAGGTGATGGAAAAGAAAGTGGTGGCAAGGAAGGTGATGGAGAGGAAAGTGAGGATGAGGATGATGGAGAAGAAAGTGAGGATGAGGATGATGGAGAAGAAAGTGAGGATGAAGGTGATAAAGAGATAGGAGAAGTTGAAGAACAAGTCCAAGGAGGAGACACTCAAGAATAAGGTAAGACAGATGATAAGAAAGATAGTCCAAAGAAGAAGAAATGGGACCACATGCCCGACCCGGAGAAGATTTTTCCTCGCGTCCCTAATGATCCTGTGAAAGGGTTACCCGGTGATGGATGACGGGTGTTATGGGGATACAAAGAGAGTTGGGCAGCGGTCGTCACGCCATACCATAGTAACTACCTAAACCTTATGTTATTTAATATAAAACTTATTATCCGTGTAGTGTTTTGATTATTGTCCATCGGTTTTGTTTTGTTTTATAGGATCACAAGGATGTTGTTCGTCGTATGAAGCCAGGAACGTCAGGGAGTATGATGAAGAATTTGATCTTGGAAGGAATGGAATCAACCATTGGAAAAGTTGATGAAGTAGTCCAACTAGTCAAATCTACGGGGTTGTTACATGCGATCGAGAATTTGGATCTTGGTTACGACAAACCTCTTTGTTTCGCCTTTCTTGAGAGATATTACGGGAAACGGATACTTTGCATCTTCAGTTTGGCGAAATGACGATAACTCCAAATGATGCAAAGTTCATTACCGGGTTAAGCATAGATGGTAAAGTCGTGAAGCACAAAGAACACGCGCAAGAGCTTGAGTGGGACAATATTTACGCGTTCACCAAGGAAATGTTCCAATGGGATGAGGAGATGACCAAGTCACAAATGTTGGTAGGCAAAACAAAGCAGAGGATATTCCATCTCTCGAAGTTGTGAGAACTCTTTAGTGGAACAAAGAAACTTTATGCTGAGGGAAAAGAGGTGACCAAGGAACGTATCTTCACCACGGCCAATGCGTATGTCCTCTACGTCCTGGGATCTGTTATCTTTCCCGACGTTTCCGGTGCCTGTGTGAGCGCCAACTTTATTCAGTTGTTGCAACCATTTAACAAGATCCATGAATACTCTTGGGGCACTGCCATCCTTGCACACTCGTTGAACGAGTTGAGAAAGGCTTCCAGGGTTGACAGGAACCAAATCGGAGGGAACATGGCTTTGCACTTCCCAATATTTACTGCAAGGGGTTTTGAGAACAAGGAATGGGACGGTAACTTTTATGGAGTAAGGAAAAGGACCAAGATGCGGTTTATTTGAAGTTGCGACGCCAGTTGGAAAATTTGACGACGAAAGATGTTGTCTTTGACCCTTAGAAGGGGAGTTTGGCCATAGGAAAAGGAAAGATGGTTGGGTGCAAAGAGAAAACTGATTATTTTGGGCCGTTGTTTCACCCAAGAGGATATGTAATGTATAACCCGACGAGACTCTCAAGACAATGCGGATACATACAAAAAATCCCAAAGGAGCACAAGAAATTTAATATCGATGTGAAGAAAACCAAGTCATATGATAATGATATTAATATTGTTGACGACCCTTTACCATCATGTACATATTGGAATGACAGAAGGTTCGATATGCTATGGACGGTCGATCAAAGCAGATGATGAGGCAATTCGGGTTACATGCCGTGGTACCTCAATATTTCGCATACTCGAGTGATACGAGTAGATGAGAGGCCCCCGGATATAGGACAAAGATACAACTCTCGAATTCCTGGTCCGTATTATTTCTTAATTACGGTTTTGTTAATTATTTTGGCATTATTTGTTTAATGTTTGTTGTTTAAAACGGAAACTGAGAAGACGAATCGGGCACTTGATATCCCAAGCACAGCTAGAAATCAGGCGAGGGAAAAATGTTAAGGCTAATGAAAAGATGATTGATGAATTGAACAGTCTCGAAGATATAGAAGCGGGTGCAAAATTTGGGGAACCGGTGGAGGAGGAGGATCCAAAGAAAAAGAGGAAGATAGCCCCCCCAAAAAAGTATTTTGAAGGTGAATCGAGCAGCGTCCCTACTGATAAACGAGGACGAGGTGGTCATGGTCGTGGACGTGGTCCTGGTGGGGATGTTGATGAATGAATGGTTTCAAACTTATGTCTTTAACTATGGATAATTATGGTGTCAAAACTTACGTCTTAAACTTATTTTCGAATTATGTTTGGTTATATTCCTAGTTTATGAATGATTGAATCTGGTTTATTTTGAAAATTGTTTGTGTTTGTCCAAGACGCGACAAAATAACCAACTACAATATGTGTGCAAAAAAATGCATGACTCTGGAAGTTTTTTCTTCCACAATTGGTTTACATTTACCTGTATAAAATTCGATTCTGACAATTCTCCAGGGGGACAAATTCAGAATCGGGTTTTGAAAATACACCACATAGACCGATTCTTAAAATTTTGTTCACCTGGTTTTTAAGTTTCCGGAATCGGTTTATAAGGATACTTTTAAAGTCCGATTCTGACAAAACAAAAAAATCCAGAGTTTCACAATTGGTTTTTGTGGGCATCCCATATAATCTGATTCCTGTGAGGAAAAGTGACAATGTTTTCGTATCTTTTTTCGCCAAGAATCAGATTACAAGTGACATATTAAAACCCGAATATAGAGAGGCAGATTTTGACAACTTTTATAATCAGTCTATGTTGGCATCACTTGTAATCCGATTCTTGCAAGGAAAAGTGGTAATTCTTTTGTAACTTTTTTCGCCAAGAATCGGATTACATGTGCAATATTAAAATCCGATTATTGAGAGGCATAATTTTTATGATTTTGCAAGGACACAATCGGACTATGTGGACATACCTAAACTCCGATTGTTCTAATTGAATTTGAAAAAAATAGCCGTTGAGTCTTTATCTATATAAAGACAACCTCTTTGAGCCACTCCCACATCACACACTTAGCCTAGAAAATGGAGTGGGAAACACATGAAGATTTGTGTCTCGTTAAATCGTTTGCTAATACGTTCCGTGAACGTCCGCATGAAATATATTCAATGGTTTGGAAGAGAGTCAAAGAGTTCTTTTACGGGCGTACCGGGAATCCCAATAACCGCAAATGGAGAGACTTGGCATTCCGATTCAACTACATAAAAAGTGCAATGCGAGAGTATGTTAAAGTTAGAAATATGGTGTACCAACATCATCCACAAGCTCCTCTTAGAGAAAAAGTGAGCAATCCGATAATATTTATATACTTATGTCATCGTTAAAAGTTCGCATACTAACAGAATTCACTGAATTTTAGCTGGAACGTTTCAATGGGCTATGGAGAATTCGTAATGGGGAAACTAAGTTCATTCACCACAGAGAATACACGACGTTGTACCGACGTGCTCGGAGGTTTATTGACGAACATTTGATGTGTCAAATTCTAGAATACCCACACTGAATCCTACATATGTAATGCGCTAATTTCCTAAACTATGTAATGAATATTTTGTTTCTGAAAGTAAGGCATAATCGGATTATGTGGGCATATATAAACACCGATTCCCACAATCGGTTTATTTAGGTATTGAAAAAACCCGATTCTGGGTTTAGTTCATCCTTTACAAAAACTCAACCCATAATCGGTTTACAACTGCACTAACATCAACCGATTATGGATCGAGTTTTGAAAAAAAATATTAAATTTTTTCAAGTTTTTGATGATGAATTAATGGTAGTTGATTTCAGGGTTAACTTGATTAAACATCATTAATCACCCAATTAGCACTAATCAATCAGGGGTAGTTTTTCCATTTAGTAAAATAACTTATAAGATGTTATCCATTTTACTTCAAATTATTCTTTTTTCTCTTCTAGTGGTAGGGCCAAATTAATCACAGTAGGCCCCAATTTAGCCAGGAAAATTATACTTGTCAAATCTACTTATTATTATTTATCACCTACGAGGTAAACATCTAAGTTAATAATTCTTTATATTCTTTTAAATGTGACTAAATCCCACATCCTTTTTCAATATAGTACTCAAATTACAAAAACAACACGGCCGACTGCCCACTTTGAAAGGAAACCACCACTCTTCTCTAACAACAACAACTAGACTAATGGAAGCTTGAGCTCTGATAAATCAGCTTGACGTAAGCAACCTCCATCAAATTTCTTCCTTGTTTCCGTAAGTCTAGTATATGCAGATCTGTGTTCATCCCATCGATTCAAATCATAACACCTTCAGTAATCTCATCATCGTTCTCCTAATTTTTATTACAAACTTGTGTCTCTCTTTTTCTAAATTCCTAGCCGAAATTTTCAGGAAACTAAAATCACTATTAGCAACATTCATTACAAAAAAGAAAACATTTAATTCCACAACACTGCTAAAGATAACTATCATCATAACAAGTACCAGAGTTCTAACAACAAACAGGAACTCCATCCTGATTTTCTTACAAAATATCAAAGTCACTTTCCTACTCAAACATAAAAGATTACCATTACTACTTTTCATGATAAAAACTTTACTACTGGAAACTATCAACACCAACACTTAAACTTAAAAAAAATTATCGGCCGAAAGAAGAAACTGCGTAACATCATCACCAACAAAATACCTAACCACATCAACTTCAAGAAAACGAGGAGCAAGCACCGAGATAGTCTATTTGTTAAAAACATGTTGATCATTGTCAGAGTTTTTACAAATTTTAAGCCATATGCTACTCTCGATACCCCAGGACAGACTACTAGTAGTCATCCCCATCGTAGCTCAACCCATCCTATTCATGTTCATTGTTGTAGTCACTACCAGAAGGTGCAGGAGATACATCCACATGAGGTATTGGCCTCGCTGCTTTCCTCTTCTTCAGTCTCCATCTCCAACTGCTCATCTTCATCATCAGTTGACTCTACTTCTCGCATGGTTCTGGCAAAGATACTGGGATTGGCCTTCTCAATATCATAACGTCTGTAAAGCTGCCTCCATAATACCTCTTCATCCTCTTTATTTATTTCTTCAACAGTGTCAGAATCTTCATCACTTGTATTTACCTCTTCAACATAATACTCAAACCCTTCATCAGAACCACCTGAATCACTCTACGTTTGCCTTTGCCATACCATTTTACCTTACATCTCTATGATTTTTCCTCATGCTTCCTTGCATATATGGCAAGCCTCTTCTCTTTCCACTCAACAAATTCAACAGCCTAATATTTTTTTCTCTGTTGTCTAGCTAATTCTTGTGCGCGTCGATTTATCTCCGCCTGAAGATCGTTCTTCAACCTCTCTAATTCCCGATTGTTCAAAAAAAATGCAAGATCTTTGGCTTGATTGTATGCTACAGAAGAAGGAGGATTGACAGGATCTCCACCAACGCTCATTCCTTGATATTCTCATGGCAATCCAACGCAAAATGAAGAACCGAGTGATTTACTCTCCAATTTCTTCTCATATCCATTGGTTGCATCTACTCAGATCTATTTATGTAATCTTTCTCTAGGATGAATAAAATTTTCTGAAGAAGAGAATGGACATGGATGGCCATGAATCTATGCTTCTTGGTTTCAGGTTACCGTACTAGATAAATGCCATATCCGTGAGTTTCTTGGAGAACTCCCTTAAACATAACCTTCTGTCGGAGGCATGATCGTTCATAGTTGACAGGAATCGACTGAGGTGTTCGCGCGTGTTCCCATGTTCGTCATATACTTTGAATTTTGGTGATGTGTAATCCTCCGGGTATTGATACTCGGAGACTTCAGAGGAATATGGGATGTTCATAAAATCAAAATTATCCTGTTTCACCACGCAATAGTTTGTCTCTTAGCACTTTGATATTGCTTTTTGCGACATTGTTGCGGGTACATTCTCCTCACTCCTATCGTTCTTTGTCGCTTCCTTGATAATGCCTTGCTTTGCTGCTATTACATATCCCATTAATTTTCAAATCTCTTGTTTTCTTTGGATGTGGTGTTCAAACTCTTTATGCATATCTCATAAAGTTAGTGGTGTTGAGCACGTGTCGTCAATTTCCTGCAGTTTGTCCTTTTTCTGCACAACTCTTGTATTTTTTTCCTGTGGTTTTTATGTAATCGGGTTTGTAACTATGCCTCGTGTCAGTGTTTCTTCCTCGTTGTTTTCGTGCTCGTCTTCTATTGTCACTTCATCAAGATTGATTGGTCGATTGGTTAGCTGATTCCCCGATGCGCCTATGCTGATACTCGTTGGGTGTGTCATGGTGGACGAGAGACGAGCCTACGGGTGTGGTCGCCAAATGTTGTGATGTAAAGATGATATAAGTCATGTACGTCCTAGTCACAACAATGACTACACTTTTACCAAAATAGTATGAGAGAGAGCTTGCTTTCCATTGTACTTTCTCACTCCTTTTAGAGGCTTTTCCCAAAATCCCATCTTCTCATGACTATTATTGCCACTTTCCCTAATATAACCCCTAGTTTCTCATTAATCCCCTCCTTATCCTTGCTATTCCATGACATGCTCTATTGGACCTGGGCTTTAGTCCCCAAGTCCCCATTATCCCAACGGGCTTACCCTCTCTTTAGAGAACTTGATAGCCCTGTTAGAGGGTAACTATTGTCATGTATCACTATCAACATTACAGAATACGATCCAAATAAGTTGAGTGGTAGAAGTCTTCGCAGCGTCTGAAGCAACTTAAGATAGTGGACTCTATCTTAGGATTCACGTGCATTGACCAGATTGGTAGTAGTCACATGGATACTGAAGGTGTGAATAGGTCACGAGGTTTTTCTGCATATGCGGTTTCCTCGTCTTGTATGTCGTGATATTTACTTTACTCTCGCATTATTTAGATTGTATTTGAAAAGACGAGGGTACCCAAATACACCACAATCTTTTATTTTGATCACAACCTATACAAGACCCACTATGTATAAACCTATTGGAGCAACAATCACTCAAGGAATATTTCAACACAGTGTCCACTTGAAATAGGGTTAGTCCGAACTGGCCTAACACGTGAATAATTATATCAAACAAGTGGAGAAATCCAATACACTTTGTGTGATCGTCTATGGATATGAAATCGAGACAATACAACAACAAAGTATTCACTTGATAATAGTACGGTATAACCGAAACCTTATAAGATAAATATCAATTGCCTAGTTAACATACAAGTGAAATTACTTTAATTATAATATAAAAACAATTATAATGCGGAAATAAAGTAAAGCACACACCAAAAAAAAATTTTGTTAACGAGGAAAACTACAATCTTGTAGAAAAACCCCGGGACCTAGTCCAGATTTGAATACTCAATGAATTAAGACGCTACAAAAAGTAAACCTGCAACTTCGTGTAGACAATACTAAGTAAACTAAAATCCTAGTTACTCAGCTTCAGCAGTATTCTTGTCTTGACAATATCTAGCAGAACCGAAGTTCTCAATAGATATTTGATACCAGATATCCTAGCAGAACATGAGTTCTTTTTAGGACTAAATCTAGTATATATATCTTCTTAATGAATCACAACAACTTCTTCTTCAAATCTTCAAAGTCTTTAATCTTCGATTTAATCTTCAAAGTAAAAATCTGCAAAAACAAACTTGATTCCTTATTGTTTTGTCGCACAGAGCGGAGTCTCTTAACAATGGAAAATCAATGAATCTATCTTACGGATCTAGAAAAACTTAGATCCGTAGAAACGTTAAATCTTTGATCTGTTTGAGTGAGCCTTATATCAGAAGAGAAGGTTCTCAAGAATAAACAAACTAGGTGCAATCAAAGTTCAACCACCGTTAGTCAATCAAATCAAACGAAAACACAAGATAAATCGCAATTATCTAGTTTCCCACCAACGGTACTAATAGAGCTTCTCAATCCCAAAAAAGACTTTAAACTGAGCGGCCGTAAGAGATTTCGCCAATTAGGTTACTCTCCTCTCCGAATAGTCACATACACCGGAACAACACAACCGAGGAAGTTCGCTCGTTACGAAGGATTAGTTTGCTAGAAATACAAACTTCAAGTATTTATAGACAAGGAAGTTTGGACACCAAGGAATTTCCAAAACCGAAAATATTCTCAAAGATATAATATATTCCAAATTCGGTTTCCATAATTCCTTGAAATGCTCTGTCCAAAATATTGACCGAAAATCTCTTTGGAAAATCTCAACTAGTAAATGCACATTACTAATTCTCGTTATCCTAAAATAAAATTAAAAACCTAAAATAAAAGATTTTATAACTTATTTATGTTTCGATCCTGGGATTTCCTTCCTGTAGCTATTAAGGAATAACTTTGAACAATAAAAGATAAACATTACTGCACGTGTTCAAAGTATGCCGACATCCTTACTTTGTAAGTCCTCTTTCATACTTACAACCTTGAAACCGATTTTCCACACTTCCAAACAAGTTTAGAATTGGTTCATCTGACTTTTAAGAACTATGCGATTGATCAAGAAACGCTTAATCACAAATCATGGGTTTCACGGTTCTACCAAAACAAGTTTCGGTTCTACCTCCATGTGAGTACTGTGCATAGTCACACTAGCTTCCCAAAACTTGGTTGACTAGGTACTAGGATCGGTTCCCCACATATATATGGTATCTAACTTATATGTGTTGTACATGTCCATAGGATCGGTTCTCCTTTGCCTAAAATCGTGTTGCACATGTCCATAGGATCGGTTCCCCTTTCTGCTAAAAACTTGTTGCACCTCATACACAGATCGATTTCCCTTTGTGATGTGTTCCACCTCTTCATAGGATCGGTTCCCCTTTACCCAGAGTTGGTCATACACAAATCAAAAACTCGATCATACCATCTCAGGTGATTACTTAAGATCGGTTTCACTAATAAAAGTCATACCAATACAAGCAATAAACCTCGTATTAGATTCCTTAATACTATGTCTAGCTAGAGTGTTCATGCTTCGCAGGTATGTTTTCAATATAAAAGATGTGAAATACATATTATAGAAATGGAACAAGTCAAGTCGTAGTTACTAACCTCAAGTCAAGGATAATGTCTTTGTTGTCTTCAATCCATCTTCGCATCTTTGTGAGTAATTGGAGCACAATACTTATATCATTTCTAGTCTAACCTATCGAAGTTGACCGTAGCTTACATATTAAGCGACTCGAGTTTTGGAACTAAATATGACAACCAATCTTGACATACCAACGCTTGGTGGGTTCAACCGAGCAAAGGCTCTAACAATCTCCCCTTTGTCAATTTAGTGACAAAACTCTATTACATATGGAGATAAACGAATTACAAACATAACTTATTGTACATACTCTAAATTCACATTTCAACAAGACAATAACCCTGAGATATTCAAAAATAAATGTCGCTTGTTGATGACATTATAATAACAAAGAATATTACTCCCCTAAAGGTAAGATAAGTAGAATTTATCAATCCGCACGTCTTTGTTATTCCTTTGTAATGATATGTTACTGTCCTTAGTCAATGCTTTCACTCTTTCGTTAGATAAACGTTTAAGCACCAATGTCCTTTCCCTTGGTGATACCAATCAATATAAAATCAATGCCAGTATCACTTGTTTACTCCATATATTTCTCCCCCTACGGTTTCCTAACCGTCAGCAGTAGAGAATGGCCGTCAGAAATAGCCCAATAGCCATCAAAAATATACATTTATGAGGGAAGACTAACCGTCATGTATGGAGGCGTCACAATTTTTTTTTGATGGATTTATTCTATACTGACGGTTTGACAACCGCCAAAAATAGATCATCCCTATAACTAACAATTTTTTTCCGCCAGAAATAAATCATCCAACTGACATTTTTTTGCCGTCGACGGTTAACTGCTAACGACTAACCGTTTCTCTATTTTCAAGGGTTTTGAAACCGTCGCTAGTATTTAAAATAAAATGAAATAAAAATGAAGATTTAGTAGGTAGAATGCCTTCCTTATTTCTTTGTCACAACTTTGTTACAATACAAAATGATGCCTCACAAACATATTCACAAACAAACAGCAATTCATCTTAACAAACAAGTTGCTAACATTGACACATAAAAGAGACTTACATTAAGATGTTATCAGTTCTGTCAAAAGACTCAAAATATTGAAATTCTGGACAGAAGGTATATCATCATCTTGTCATTGAAAGTAAAGCTATTAACTAAACCAAAAAAAATAACACATCCAAAATGGTTGTGAAGGATTGGGATAAAATCAAAATACACCTGCAAGCAAGAAACCCCAAAAAGAAATGCCACATTCACTTGTATTCAAAAAGATCTATCATATGTTGTTTTGACTTGTTAATATAATCCCCCTGTAGGTTGATGTAGTTAGTTACCCTTGTATGCACCACCCCCTTCTATACATCGATTATTGGTCTCCAAATTAGTTTCGCAAAGATATCGCCAATACGAAGTCCTATAAAATAAAAATCATTTTGACCATCAGAGAAAGATTGTTTAATATGGATTTGGTGAAAGTTGTGAAACAAATAACACCTAGTTAACTTTACAACTTAAATCTTAAGGAAATCAGCCAAGTTCCATTACGTAAAGAGAATATATTCGTCTGTTAGTGTCACATAAAGATGTCATGCCAGGCTCAAGGTTTTAGTCAAGAATAATTGAAGAAAAAACCTAAAAAATTACCAATTGCAAGCTTGATTGAAGTAAATTAGTTACCTGAACCATTTTGAGGCTTTCAACTTCTTCCTGGGCTTCTGCTATCTTCTTTAAGGCTTCTTGAAGAGGTCCGTTGAAGTTCCGATTTCATCACATGAAGCAAGTTGTGCCTCCAATTCGTATATACGCTTCATTGCGGCTTGAATATCCCCAATAGTAATCCCTCAGCTTGTTGTCTAAGGTTCACAATTTCAACATTTGGTTCATTGGTAGCTTGAGATGATGATTCCTCACCCCAAAGATTTCTTTGGTTTTACAAAGATTGCCAAGACAACGAACCCGGCCTCCTTTATCTCGTCCCTTGACGTGTGCAAATGAATCATTTCGTCCTTGTAGCACAATTTGAGAACCTGGTTGGCTTGCTTGGTACTCCAATTCCTCCATTTCCTTATATAAACATGTTAATTTTCAAATTAACTTCAATTTCAATGCTTAAGGAACCTTAATAATAATGAAAAAGAATTCAAATTAAGTTGATAATACTATACAATTTCTGCATCTACTTCGGGGTCCATCAATACTTCGTCCGGATCTTCTGTTTTCCTTTTCCTTGTATGGGTAACAACATAGAGCTTAAAACGTTTAGGAGGTCGTCCTAGTTCCTTTTCCAACTACAAATAAATATTTAAGCATCTGGTTATATATGCAAATACACATATACATTACGGATATTCGCAAACATAACAAGAAATACTCTTAATATCTTTTCCATCTCAACTGAACATAAAAGTTTACCTCTACCGCATAGGTTGCATGTGGTCTCGGAGCCTGTGGTATGTAGATTCTTTTGTTTTGATCTGTTTTCCTTGTTTTTCTCACTTATTTCCTAGACAAGTAGAAAGATCTGTGTTAGGAATGCTTATTCTAGGCTTATCATTCAAAGAAATTAGTGTCACTTAATTTTTTCTTGTCATCAGTTTCCCAAACATCAACTAATACCCTCCACTGGCTCTCAACAACATGTTTTGGTAGATTAGCAAGACGTTGTTCCAGAGTTGGCCACTTATTATACGCATCCACTTTAAGAGTATGTTTGTAATTTCTCCACCTTTCATTCAACTTGAGTTTGATCCAGTCGTTCAACTCGTCTGGTACATCAAATATTTGCTGATAGTACAAGAAGGAAAGATTAAAATATTACTGATCAAGAGAATCAATGCAATATTGATATAATGATTTTTTGAAATACTATGCATATGGTTTTATACCTTCACTTCAAGTATGCAATTCTCAATAAACTCGGATGACATGTATTTCCAATCATGTACTCGTCAATGGTAGTCCTGCTTGCCATCTTGTGATAGATGGGTAACATATTTGCACATGAACTTACCATTCTTCCCCATAGGCGTTATGATACCAGATCAACTGGACCCATTTCGACTGGTAACCTCGATTTGGTAGGATCTCCCTCATAAAATTCAATTTTTCTTTACCTCGACCCATCCCTGCAAAACAAGGAAATAATTATGAAGTTAGCACACAAACATAAGGAAGTTAACTAACAAAGTAATAGAGATATAATAACCACGAAAATTTGGAAGAACAAGCTATTCAACACATAAATGTCAATGTTATATGATAAATAATATTTTGAATAAAATGACTAGCTACTTGCAAAGTCACATCAAAGCTTAACAAACTAAATAATCTTGGTTCAACTGATGCACTAATTAACATTCATTATCTTATCCACTGTCAAGATCAAGATCATGGGGATCATTATCATCATCTATATCCCCATCTATGTATTCCTCTTCTTCTGACTCTACTACTTCATTGTTGCCGTTATCATCTTCTTCTTCATCTTCATCATCATCATCATCATCATCATCGTCATCTTCTTCTTCTTCGACATGACCATCATTAAAACCTATTTCTCTATCTTCTCGTACTTGTCTTTTTCCCTTTCTCGTAGGAGCATCAACAATCACCCCCCAGTCCCCTCGTCTACAACGAAACCAATATTGTCATCTTCATTGTTGACTTCCTTTTCAAATGGATCATTATCCAGTAGTTGATTTGGATTACCATCACCCATATCATAAACATCCCTAGGTTTATTCTTTACCACAACATGTCATTCCGATTCTACTGGGTCTTGAGCATAAAAACTTGTCTAACTTGAGAGGCCAACACGTAAGGATCCTCCCCGTTGTGTCCCCAAAAGATGATTAAAATTCACAAGAGTGAACGCTAGGCTATCAACCTTCATACCAGAAGTCACTGCTCTTCCTGAAGTATTAACAACATTTGCCCAATCACACTCGAAAAGTACATATGTACGACCTTGTCTATATGTCAGCTCAATTATGTCCGTAAGTAACTGATAGGTGTAGAATACACCGTATTTAATATCTAGTATTTATGCTTTCTTTGCGAGTTTTCTTGTAAATTATGTATCTTATGTGTGCTTTTGAGTTTATTAGGTGCAATGGAGTCATTTGGAGCAAAAAGACCAATTGTAACTCGTTCAAATACAAGATTTCTACTTTTCATTGTGTAGAGGACGAGAAGATGAAGACAATGCCGAAAGAATGGAGTCATTCCGACATCGTATGAAGAAGTTATGGGCGAAACAAGAATGAAGTCGGAACTAAACCGTCGCCTTCCAGACTGACAGTTGAATGAAGATCGCTAAGGGGCACCCTCATGTTAAGGGGCGGACATTTTCAAAGGGACTGCTAAAGGGAGTCTGGTCCTTTACTTGGGGGAAGCCGAATTCAAATAGTGTTAAGTGCAAACACTATTTACTCAGGGCCACCGTCTTCTCCCATGCAAACTCAACAACACGATGAGTTATCGGCCAATCTCATGTTGCCGCATCAAGAGACATGGGTTACTCTCGATGGAGTTTGGAGCCGTGACTTCGATGGAAGTGATGAAGACGATAACGCATTTGCTTTGCCGGTGGTGATGGGATTCGGAGTTTGGCAAAGAATGAGGGACAGTGAAGGAGTTCTGGTGATGATCGATAAATGTTGATGTCATGATCAAAGATGGAGAAGAAAGAGTTCGAGCCGATGAAAGGCGTGATGCTCGGGTTTTTCCGTGATTGAGATAACGCGAGCAGGCGCAGGATGGAATGGCGATTGATGGAGTTGATCGAGGCTAAAGGAGATGGGTTTGAGCTCGTGTTGGCAGAATGAAGCTTAGTCGTTGTGGGTGTTGTTGGCGTGATCACGATGGTGATGATGATGTCGTGGACGATATGGATGAGTGTTGTTGCTGAGGATGGAAGATGTGGAGCATTCGATAACGAGGTGTTTGGTCATTCTTGGCGAAGAGCTAGTGATTGCATGGGAGCATGGCGTAACGTTGCTGCCATTGTGGAGGTTGACACCGATGTGAGAGTTCAGCTCGAGAAAGAGTTTCAGTTGGAGATGGACAAAGAAGAACTCAAGATGATGATGCTGCCAATGACGAAGAACTGAACGAGATGGCAGACATGGAATTCGAACGAGGAGAATGAATGACGCTGTGGAGATGTTGGAGTCTGAAGATAGACACTGACAGTGACGATGGAACGTATGGTGGTGAGGGAATGGTTGCTCGATATGGAGTTATTCTTGGCAGTGATGAGGAAGAACTGGGTTTGAATGTTGCTGCTATTATGGATGGTGAGCT
The DNA here is from genome assembly GCA_023531295.1 of Papaver armeniacum. Taxonomy (NCBI): domain Eukaryota; kingdom Viridiplantae; phylum Streptophyta; class Magnoliopsida; order Ranunculales; family Papaveraceae; genus Papaver; species Papaver armeniacum. The sequence continues at coordinate 165,056 of JAJJWW010013784.1, read as the reverse complement.
CGAGAAAGGAAATACATGGAACGAGATGGTGATTGCTGGAGCTGCTCGTGATCGGTATGCATGGCAGTGATGGGTTTGACCTGTGGTATTCTCGAGAGAGTAAACTGATGAGACACGGATGGAGTTGTGTGATAGAAGAGGTGATGGAACTCGAGTATATTTCTGATGGTTGAACGGAAGCTAAGACGCTGGTAGTAATGGTGGTAATGCATGATGGAGAGGAGTTCGAAGCTCGTGATGATAACGTGATGATGCCGAGAGAAAGAGTATGCTGTCAGTTTTACGGGACTGACAAGCTAAAAACAGTTTACATGACTTATGAAGACTTGGGCTGGACTATTCAGTATTAGACGCAAGCCCACTTGGATGTTTATGCGATTTTTTTCCAGCCAATATTTGCGAAGGATATTTGTGAATTTGGCCAGAGTTTGGCAATTTACTTTGGCACGGGTTTTGATGCACGGGACACAATTTTAAGGAGTGCACTTTCCTAATTTTACTAGGTTTCCTAGTTTCTTCAAGAGGAGGTTATAAAACTCTATATATAGAGAAGCCTAGGCACAATTTGGAGACCACGTATTATTATTCTCTTCTACTTTATTCTAGGGTTTAGAAACATGAAATATTTTCTCTTTCTTCTTGTGATGAACTCCATGAATATGAGTACCTAAGTTTATTATTGGTTATGGAATAGTTGGATTTCACAAAGCATGATTCTTTGATTCAATATATTAGTTTTGTCTCATAATTATCGTTTGCAATTCTCTGGAAATATTGTTTCATGATTGATTGATTGTTTTGTCAAGTTGCAAATTGGTAGAACTTCTAATCACATCTATTGCTAGTCTAGGGTTTATTATACGCAAAAGTGATATTCCTTGGATACAAGTAGCATAATATGATTATGGTTTGTAGTGATATATTCTTATGATCATATGTGAATCGTAACCTTTGTTAAATTGAATTAGTGCGCTTTCCACGTTCAATTGCTTTGATTGGCCTGATTTCATAGAACTTAATGCATCTAGGGAATTAAACTTGATTAGTGCTTTTACACGTTAGGTTGTTCCTTTAGGTAGAATTCATATTCGCATCTTTTAATGTGTTTGTTGATGACATGAGGAGATTTGCGGGATATTCTTGCGATCAAGGTATTCTAGGGTCTTTGATAAAAGTTGAGATTAAATATCAATTCTAGTTATTGTGAAAAGCATGTTAGTGAATGAAAACGAAATCCTTAACCAATATCTCTTCTATCTTATTTGTTTGCTTTTATCTTATTTTAGTTTATAAAATCACAAAATCTCGGTATTTTATATAGGAAACCATAACATATTGACAACCTAGACCTCTCTGTGGGATCGATCCTTTCTTGCCCTTGCTATATTTATATTTTGAGTAGTAAGAAAGTGTAATTATATTTGTGTCGCTTACGACAGCGATCAAATTTTGGCGCCGTTGCCGGGGAGGCAGCGGTTGTTAATTGTTTTTGGTTTCTTATTTTTGTATTTAGTTTTTGTTTTATTTTTATTTTTATTTTTTCTTATTTTCTGGGTTCTAACCTTGGTTTGGGAATTATTTCAGGTGCTTATTTCTATGGAAGGAGCATATTGGAGCAATGGATATGATTTTCAACCTCCTCAACACTATGAAAATTGCCCACCATCTATGGGATGCAATCAAAACCAATTTATTGGCTATGATGCATATCCTAGAGAACCTTATGGTGATTTTCATACATACCAACAACAACCTTGTAGTGGGTATGTAAGTCAAGCACCTAGGTGGGATAATTCTACATCTAATTGGCTTTATTCGAGTTGTATGCAGATTTTGAATGGATTACAAGACATGCAACAAAGGCTAGACCAACTTGACCGTGATAGAGAGAACGTCGCACAAAACAATTTTTGGAATATTTCTTCTTACCCGACTTCAGATCGTAGTTATGATCATTTACCCATTCAAAGGGAAGAGTCATGGGAAAGAGAACATATTGTAGTCAATGGTGGTAAGCGTGTGAACGTCGGAAACTTACGCAAAATTATACAAGTTGGAAGATGATGGAGCCTCGGAAGAGCTAGTCGATGAAATTAGTAGGACCATTCATATGGAACTTAAACGACGTCGTGATAAGGGTTGGGAAACCGACGACGATTCTTATTATGGTGAGTCTGAAGATGAAGACGAAGATGAATGTGTTAAAAAGGACCAACCTTTGGAGATATTTGATGACATTAGTGTAGTTGACTCAATTATTGATCTTTATAATGATCAACCACCTATTCAAAAGGTAATTGAGTATGATGAAACTAGTGTGTTACACAACTTCTTTGCAACAAGGTGTGAGTCTAACAAGGAGGAATATGTTGAGAATGAGACCGTTTTGACCAATATTGTGGAAGACCCAATTGAGCTTGCAAATGATTGTAATGATGATGTTTATGTCGAGACTTTGGTTACGGCAGAAACGGACGAAGAATGGTTGCAAGGTTTGATAGAGGACCATGATATACAAGAGGTGAATAATTCACTTGAATTTTTCAAGGATGAAGAGGATTCCGTAATACAAGAGATTGTGAAAGGTTTATCTAACCCTTTGCCTATTATTTCTTCTCCTTTACCTCTTATTGGTTTGAATGTATGTGCTTCGAGAACTTTATTGAATGATTTTGTTTCTCGATTTCCGCCATTAGAGATACTTGATTCTCATACTATGCAGGTTATGGAACCAGAAACCGTGGAGGTACCCGACTTCTATATTCTTTATACACTTCCAAGTGTGGACAAGAATAAGTGTGGGGGAAGCTTTTATCGGTTCATAGCTTCACTTTTGCTTTATATTACTAATATTTGTGTGAAGTTAGTGTTTGCAAAACAGGTTCTATGGAAGGATCCCCAACTTTTCAGATTATTGGTGTATGGGGAATGAATCTTACAAGAAGCTAAGTCGGGCCGTCGACTTTAAAACAAGTGCTAAGTGGGAGGCAACCCACCGGTTTTGTATCTCTTATCCTTTTGCATTTTATTTTTTGTTTCGTTTATTTATTTTTTACTGTTTTCATATCATATTTGCATCCCTATGTTTAATTTCATTGAGTCCGGAATCTATCTTAGAAGAGAATTAGGACGAATACCTTTTCGTCAGAAAATTTCAGACTGCGCGTAGTTCAGTCCAGAGACCATAACTGTCAGACCGTTTATCAAAACACTGTGAAATTTTGACACTGTGTAGAAAACACGTAGGTGAACAACTTTTGTGAAATGGAGTTTTTCCAAATTCCTTACCAATTTGCACAGTTTTTGCGTTTTATCTGCTGTTACGTCAGAATTCAGAACTTTCGGTTTTACACATTGAGGACAATGTGAAGTTTAAGTGTGGGGGAGCATTTATATGTTTGAATAGTTTGTTTTTGACACCATTAGTGGATGGAACCATTTTGAATGCAGGAGTTGAGGAACCAATTAACTAAAAGGGAAGAATATAGCTCGAAAATCACAAATTAACATGATAGTTGTTACCATATCTCGGAATATCACCATATCGCATTCTATTTTTATTTTTCCATATTTATCTATTGTTCTCTAAGTGCTTTGGTGGGTCACTAAAAATCGACGTGTTATTACTGCTAGGATGAAATAGAGTGGTTGAGTTACTAAAAAAAAAAAAATTGAAAAAAAAAAATTGAAAAAGAAAAGAAAAGAAAAAAAAAGGACCGATCAATTAGACCAAAACGGAATAAGAATGACACTTGGGAATAGCAGTATGTGTGAAACGTAGTCCCTGTCTCCGTCGCCTAAACAAGCGTGGAATGCAGGATCCAAGGCAACTATCATGTACTTGTTGACAAGAAGCATGCGCTTGGATCCAAAAGATCTAATCATGCCGTCTTTAAAAAAAAAAAAAATCATAAAAAAAAAAAAAAAAAAAACAAAGAAGAAATTATATTGGTTGAATAAAGTCACTTCTGGTTCCCTTGTATATGCCAGTGAGTTGATGTAGGATTCAAACCAAGTAGCTCAATCCAATAGGGTTAGGTTCATCTTAGCAGTGACCTTCAGACAGATATGGGAAACATCGAACACTTGTGAATATTCGCCAACATCTACATCTATATCCATCTTCTTAATCTTTTCATTGTGATTGTGGTTTGTTAGTTTCCGAGTATTGTGGCTTGTTCGACTATCTAATTAGAGTTTATTTACTAATGTATGAATTGAATTTGCAAGGTACCTCCTCCTGTAGTCATTTTGGATTGATTCATTGATTTGTCATGAATAGACGGAGTTTGAAATATAGGTTTTGTAGGTAGACCTCTTGTAAACCTTCACGAGACTATAACTCGTCCACTAGGGACACCTAGGGGTTTAAAGGCTTGTTATTTATGCTAAAATTAACCGTAGCCTCGACGACATGGAGTTGTATGTATCTTTTTGAATAAGTTTTGTTTGATTTGCTCGAGGACTAGCAAAGTCTAAGTGTGGGGGAATTTGATAGGTGTAGAATACACCGTATTTAATATCTAGTATTTATGCTTTCTTTGCGAGTTTTCTTGTAAATTATGTATCTTATGTGTGCTTTTGAGTTTATTAGGTGCAATGGAGTCATTTGGAGCAAAAAGACCAATTGGAACTCGTTCAAATACAAGATTTCTACTTTTCATTGTGTAGAGGACGAGAAGATGAAGACAATGCCGAAAGAATGGAGTCATTCCGACATCGTATGAAGAAGTTATGGGCGAAACAAGAATGAAGCTGGAACTAAACTGTCAGTCTTCCAGGACTGACAGTTGAATGAAGATCGCTAAGGGGCACCCTCATGTTAAGGGGCGGACATTTTCAAAGGGACTGCTAAAGGGAGTCTGGTCCTTTACTTGGGGGAAGCCAGAATTCAAATAGTGTTAAGTGCAGCCAGCCTATTTACTCAGGGGCCACCGTCTTCTCCCATGCAAACTCAACGAGAACGATGAGTTATCGTGCCAATCTCATGTTGCCGCATCAAGAGACATGGGTTACTCTCGATGGAGTTTGGAGCTGTGACTTCGATGGAAGTGATGAAGACGATAACGTATCTGCTTTGCCAAAGTGGTGATGGGATTCGGAGTTTGGCAAAGGAATGGGGACAATGTGAAGGAGCCGGTGATGATCGATAAATGTTGATGTCATGATCAAAGATGGAGAAGAAAGAGTTCGAGCTGATGAAAGGCAGTGATGCTCAGGTTTTTCCGTGATTGAGATAACGCGAGCAGGCAGGGAATGGCGATTGATGGAGTTGATCAGAGGCTAAAGGAGATGGGTTTTGAGCTCGTGTTGGCAGCAATGAAGCTTAGTCGTTGTGGGTGTTGTTGGCGGTGATCACGATGGTGATGATGATGTCGGGACGATATGGATGAGTGTTGTTGCTGAGGATGGAAGATGTGGAGCATTCGACAGGGTGTTTGCTGTCATTCTTGGCGGAAGAGCTAGTGACAGGGGAGCATGGCAGTTAACGTTGCTGCCATTGTGGAGGTTGACACCGATGTGAGAGTTCAACTCGAAAGAGTTTCAGTTGGAGATGGACAAAGAAGAACTCAAGATGATGATGCTGCCAATGACGAAGAACTGAACGAGATGGCAGACATGGAATTCGAACGAGGAGAATGAATGACGCTGTGGAGATGTTGGAGTCTCAAAGATAGACACTGACAATGACGATGGAACGTATGGTGGTGAGGGAATGGTTGCTCGATATGGAGTTATTCTTGGCAGTGATGAGGAAGAACTGGGTTTGAATGTTGCTGCTATTATGGATGGTGAGCTCGAGAAAGGAAATACATGGAACGAGATGGTGATTGCTGGAGCTGCTCGTGATCGGTATGCATGGCAGTGATGGGTTTGACCTGTGGTATTCTCGAGAGAGTAAACTGATGAGACACGGATGGAGTTGTGTGATAGAAGAGGTGATGGAACTCGAGTATATTTCCGATGGTTGAACGGAAGCTAAGACGCTGGTAGTAATGGTGGTAATGCATGATGGAGAGGAGTTCAAGCTCGTGATGATAACGTGATGATGCCGAGAGAAGAGTATGTTGTCGCTTTACGGACCGACAAGCTAAAAACAGTTTACATGACTTATGAAGACTTGGGCTGGACTATTCAAAGTATTAGACGCAAGCCCACTTGGATGTTTATGCGATTTTTTTCCACCAATATTTGCGAAGGATATTTGTGAATTTGGCCGAGTTTGGCAATTTACTTTGGCACGGGTTTTGATGCACGGACACAATTTTAAGGAGTGCACTTTCCTAATTTTACTAGGTTTCCTAGTTTCTTCAAGAGGAGGTTATAAAACTCTATATATAGAGAAGCCTAGGCACAATTTGGAGACCACGTATTATTATTCTCTTCTACTTTATTCTAGGGTTTAGAAACATGAAATATTTTCTCTTTCTTCTTGTGATGAACTCCATGAATATGAGTACCTAAGTTTATTATTGGTTATGGAATAGTTGGATTTCACAAAGCATGATTCTTTGATTCAATATATTAGTTTTGTCTCATAATTATCGCTTGCAATTCTCTGGAAATATTGTTTTATGATTGATTGATTGTTTTGTCAAGTTGCAAATTGGTAGAACTTCTAATCACATCTATTGCTAGTCTAGGGTTTATTATACGCAAAAGTGATATTCCTTGGATACAAGTAGCATAATATGATTATGGTTTGTAGTGATATATTCTTATGATCATATGTGAATCGTAACCTTTGTTAAATTGAATTAGTGCGCTTTCCACGTTCAATTGCTTTGATTGGCCTGATTTCATAGAACTTAATGCATCTAGGGAATTAAACTTGATTAGTGCTTTTACACGTTAGGTTGTTCCTTTAGGTAGAATTCATATTCGCATCTTTTAATGTGTTTGTTGATGACATGAGGAGATTTATGGGGATATTCTTGCGATCAAGGTATTCTAGGGTCTTTGATAAAAGTTGAGATTAAATATCAATTCTAGTTATTGTGAAAAGCATGTTAGTGAATGAAAACGAAATCCTTAACCAATATCTCTTCTATCTTATTTGTTTGCTTTTTATCTTATTTTAGTTTATAAAATCACAAAATCTCGGTATTTTATATAGGAAACCATAACATATTGACAACCTAGACCTCTCTCAGGATCGATCCTTTCTTGCCCTTGCTATATTTATATTTTGAGTAGTAAGAAAGTGTAATTATATTTGTGTCGCTTACGACAGCGATCAGTAACCCATAATATGTGCGTTTGGCATCATTGTCCGGTTCCGATGCTCCCGTTCTCGAAGGAAGGCGCCTTGACTCCAATACAACACCGCTGTTGTCTTTGCTACATCTTCCTTGCGATAGTTTTGAAGTTATAACCTCTTGTTGTATAACCAGTGAATCGTCTCGCAGTTGAAAAGGGACCTTCAGCAAGCAAATCTAGTCCTTCAGCAAACGTCACTTTAGCTCGAGTAAGAAACTTAATATGATTTCTAAACCAATTAGCAAACTCCAGTTTATGCTTTCGCAGGCGTTCAAGATCACTTAATCTTGGGTGTGACATAGCCAGAGTAGTTTTGTGTTGCCTTAAAAAAAATGCAATCAAATTCATCAAATTGGTGCTAGTGAAAGACATTATAAGTAACTGAATTATTGTGTGAGAAAAGTATTTCTTACGTTATGTAGGGAGCTACATCATCATCATTAGACAAGATATAGTCATGCAACAACTTTCTTTGTAAGGAAGCTAAAGGAAACCGTTTAGGACTCCCAATGGGAGTATCATCTACATATCTAAGCGGTCTGTTAGTTCTAGACTCGACATCTTTGAGGTACCTCGACAAAAATGTAACACATTCATCAGCTAAATAGCCTTCAGCAATAGATCCTTCTGGATGAGCTTTATTCCGAACATATTTCTTGAGAGTGTACAGATACCTTTCAAGAACAAATTTTTGATTCCGGGTCAATATTGGTATCACATTTTAAATATATTAAATATAAAAATTAAGTGAAGAGAAGTTTAAAACATATACCGTTCAATTGGGTACATCCATCGATACTGCACAGGTCCACCTAAACGTGCCTCTGTTGCCAAATGGATAGGCAAATGAACCATAATGTCGAAAAAAGCAGGTGGAAATATTCGCTCCAACTCACAAATAATGACTACTATGTGCTTCTCCAGCTGTTCAAAATCTTCGGGGCGTGAGACTTTGGAGCACAGTTCACGGAAAAAGAACTAACTCCATTAGTACAGAACTAACTTTAGATGGCAGCGTCTTCCGGATGCCAAAGGTAACAAGCTTGCATAAGGACATGTGAATCATGACTTTTTGGTCCAAAGATTTTACTGCTCCGCACATTTACACCTCTTGCAATGTGTGATGAATAACCATCAGGAGTCTTCAAATTCTTCAACACATTAAGAAACATCGTCTTTCTTGCATTATCCATGGAGTAGCATGCTCCAGGTAAGAAATACTTCCCATTTTCCAAGGGCCGAGGGTGAAGTTCCGGTCTGATCTTCAGGAGTTGAAGATCAAATCTTGCTTTAAGACCATCCTTAGTCTTTCCATCAATATCCATTACCGTACCCAGAACACTATCACAAACATTTTTCTCAGTGTGCATGACGTTTATGTTGTGTTTGAGTATATTATTTGCCCAGTACGGCAGTTCATAAAAAATACTCAATTTCTTCCAATTGCTCGGCATGTTACTTACAGTTGCATTTGATCCTCGTGCTCTTCTCTTGCGTGGACGATCGCCTTTCAAATTTGGCTCAAACTGCTTTCCAAATATATGTGGAATGTCTTTCAACTTTTGAAAGATATCTGGCCCTAACAATGGGTTTGGAGGTGGACTACGTTCCACATTTCCATCAAAATCCTTCTTAAGTGATGTTCGGAACCTATGATTCATAGGCAATAGCGGCCAGTGGCCCATGTAGATAGTTTTTCTTCCGTTCTTCAACCATTGGTGCCGAGTATCTTCAAGACACGTTGAACATGCCAATTTACCTTTATTACTCCATCCTGAGAGCATTGCAAGTCCAGGATAATCACTTATGGTCCATAATAACCCCGCACGCAAATTGAACATTTCATTTCTTGAGGAATCAAATGTGTCTACGCCTTCCTCCCATAACTCCTTAAGCTCATCTATCAACGGTCTCAAGTACACGTCAATATCGTTACATGTGATAAAAAATATTAATCCTTAGAGTTTGTAAATATATAAGATTCTTTGTTTATAGAGATAAAGTACCACGTCAACCAGAATCCCCGCTTCTTCCAACATCATTTAAAACCATTACTGCCAACTATCTCAAATTAAAAAATGGCACGACATACCACAAATACTGCAATACAAAGAAACAAGAGCTTGATAATACATGCTGGAGCACTATACAGGGAGATGTCAATTACAGATGACTAGATTTCACTTTGAAATGCTTTTTCGACAAATGGATCATGTACAAACCCAAGTTAATTAACATAGATACTAACTGATGCAGGGGCCCATGTACCTAAAGAGATAGCAAGACTGTGTATAAATAATATGGACAATGTAAATAAAATACAAGCCTCAGCTGAATTGCAGAATAGCATGCACCAAGGCGTTAAGCCATTCTGTCCCAAAAGATGGTGTTAGTTAAAATTTGATATCCTATCCTATTGTCATTACTCATCACAGCAAATACAAAAACAAGTCCAAGTTATTATGGAGTTCAGATTATTGATTTACAGAAAAAAAGTTATTCTGGAGTTGCATTAAGGCGCCATTAAGGCACTTCACAGTTGCATTTCTTACATGCAAAATCCAACACCCTAAAGCCTCAAAAGAAAATAAACAAGTGACAGAACATGGACAATGAGATTGAAGTTATAAGCCCTGAGAATACAACATCAAGAGCATAAGTATTCATGACCATCACATACTTATAATCAACTGTCAATTACAGTAAGCAGGCAAAACAACATAACTCCATGTATAGTTCATAAGCAAAGCTAAGTTAATTAAGTCAGAAAGTCGTCAACTTTAATAGTAATATAAGGAATAGAACCTGGACTTATTCTATCACTTGAGAAATAAGATCCAGTGATAAATCTTAAAAAAAAAAATAGGCTGCTCTCAAAAACAAAAATGAATAAAGGTAAAATGTAATTACCTGGGATGTGCGGGCATGGTATAAGGAGAGACAGTATCATGTTAGGCTGTTTCATGCATAACCATGGCGGTAAGTTATACGGTAAAAGAACCACGAGGCCATGTGCTATGTGGATTTCTCATTGAACCGTATGGACTAAATCTGATGCATTGATAAACCTAATCTTATATTCCTTGAATCATTTGCAAAGTTGGATTCATCTCATCGAATTTCTTCCAAGCTTGAGAATCAGTGGATGTCTCAATACCCCATCTCTCGTACGCACTTCATGATGCCATCTCATATTTGCGGCCAGCTCTTTGAACACACGTATAACCGTTGTAGCGGGGTTTCAAAGGGAAGTGACGAAGAATTTTGGCAGCCGTTTTCGTTTTTCCATCTTTGTAACGAGAAGCTTTACAAACGGTACATGATTTAAGATCATCAGTCTCTTTATAATACAACATACAATCATTGGGACACGCATCAATTTTTGTTGTAAGACAATCCCAACTTCGAAAGTACCTTCTTACACTGTGTGAAGTTTTCAGGCAAAGTACACCCCTCTGGAAATGAATCTCTCATAAGTTGGAGCATCTCTTTGAATGACTTATCGGTCATCCCACCAACACACTTGTAGTTCCAAAATCTTACAAGAAAAGACATCATTGACATTTTGTCGCAGCCATGATACAATGGCTTCTTTGAATCTTCTAACAACTTATAGAACTGTGCTGCTGAATTACCACTTGGTATGCTACTCGCTCCCACGTTTATATCACCCATATCATCATCTTCACACGTTGGTACTCCATATGCATCTCGAATCATGCCTGTAATATCATCTCCAAGTCCTTCACTATCATTATCTCCAACCTCAGCATTTATATTTCTGCCCCGACATTAGAAGTAGAAGGAAACGTTGAGCGGAAACTTCCACCGTGATGATACCATACTGTGTAGCTCTTTGTCATACCACAACTTACTACATCATCATATATCTCATCTCTGGTCTTGTAATAAATATTGGTGCACTCCTTGCATGGACATTTCATTTTATTACTTTCAGTAACAAACCCATTTTCAAATGCATGGTCTAAGAACAACCTCAAACCAACATCAAACTCCTTACTCAACCGATCATGCTGAACCCAACTCTTATCCATTTCTTTGAATACTGCGATACTTTCGAACTAAGAGAACAAAAAAACCATCAACTCGAATATGCATACAGACAATTTTATTATTTCGAATATGATAAGTTTGTTCCTATTGTCATATAATCATATCCTGAATTCACCAAAAATTTCTATCCAAACTTGTCTAACTAAAATTTCATATAAAACCCTTTTTCCAGCATCAAATGAAACCTCATTATTACTCTATAATCAAATTGAACTTGTAAAAATTCAAAATTGAAAATCGAACATACCCAGTTTGATTCAAATTTTTAATTCCTACTGTCAATATCAAACTTCAAAATCAAATCTAAGTTATTAAAATTCCAAATCACAATAAATAAATCAAATAATAAATATTGAAACTCAAACTTGTGATTCTGTAATCAACATACCCCCTATCATTAGCTTTTAATCTTCTTTCAAAACTTCACGAAAGATTAAAAACTTGAGGTTTGAAATATAAAAGCCCCAAATTTCAGAAACCCCTATGATTTGTTCACATAGTAAAACCCCCAAATTTTCAAAAACCCTAATCAAATTTCGTTTTCGATTATGAATCTAGATATAAACCAAAGAAAATTAATTTTGTGCTAACTAGCTATGAACATGCAGCAAGTACAATTTAACACATATACCCTAAGAAAATTAAAACAATTGAAATCTAAAGAGGGGAAATTTCACCTTAATTAGTAGCTTGCAGGTAAACTTATAAGTAGTTCCCAACTTAGATCTTGCAAAAAAACAAAGAAAAAAAAAATCTTAAGCAACTTCAACAAGATCGATCTATAAAACTGTATAGAAAAATAACCCACTAACAAGAAGAGAAGTGAAATCAAACCTCTATATATACCGTTGTGAGCAAAGATGGACCGGGATCGATGAGAGCGGTCGGTTTACGGCCGAGAGAGACGGGACAGAACAAGCTCGAGCTCTCTCTCTCTCTCTGAAAACGAAGGAAAAAGAAGATGAGAAATGAGCTGTTTCTCTACAAACTAGATAATAAAAAAAATATATAATAATTTTTTAATTTTTTCTCTCGAAAAATTTGAGGGAGATTTAACTTTCACCAAAATTTTAGAGGGAACTAAATTATTCAGCCGCGAAATATTCACAATACCGACGGATTTGTTTATGCCGCCATGAATATATATATTGTTGACGGATTAGGATCAACCGCCACACCTAAAGAAATTAACAGCTGCGGATCTTTCCAATCCGTCACAATTGTAACTAATGTTGACTAATATTTAGTATTTACGAGGGTTATTGACCAACCGTCGGGAATAAGCACTATTTTTGACGGCCCCAAAATCTGAGCCGTCTTAACAACTCCTCATTTTTGTAGTGAAATAAAGGACAAACCGAAAAGAATCTTACAAATCTCAAAATAGACTTGCAACCTATAGAGTTAAGCACGAGGGTTCCACACATCATTTTTGATAACCAATATCAAAACCGAAACTACAAGTAATTTTGTTTTGATATGTTATCAAGGAAACAATTGCCCGAAGCAATTTTTCATAATAGTTTAGCAAACCAAAAATCGACTAATCACTTTAGTTCCTTTGCTAAACTGATTGCACAAATACAATCGCTTGTTCGATAAGACCGAAATAAAGATCAGAATTAGCTTTATTTTTCTCATCAGTTTCTAATTATTCGAATCAATAACTTAGACCTTTCACTTTAAACAAGACAAGCACTAGGTTAGTTAACTAGCATTTCTTGTTAAGGTATTCGATTAGACTTGAATAACCGAATCCTAACTAAGATCAGAATTAACTTAGTTTCTCTTATCCGGAATCGAATTGGACTAAACAATTCATTCCAAAAACCTTTTCTTTCGTTAAGCCATAAACAAATCATACAAACCAAATAAATTAACTTGCATAATTATTCACCTCAACCGGAAGTAATTGAAACAACATAGACATTAAAGCACCGCAATTGCACTGAAATTTTGTAAGCCTAAACGATTGATACCAAACAATAAATCAAGATAACAATAGTTTTTCTTAACTGTAACCAATTGAATCACACACACATCCATACACACATAATGGAATAAAACATCAATTGTACCAAAATTTTGTTAAGCAAAAGCAATAAATATATGCAATAAAATCAGGCTTTTCTTAAACAGGAAAACGATTAACTAATAAAGTTGTTACCTCAAGCTCCGCATCCTCTTTTTCTCATTGTTTTGTCATCCTTTCACAAAGACATACGAACAACAACAACAACCTTTACCAGAGAAAGGTTGAAATGGTTTTAACTATTACGTGCCAATAGTAATAAGCTAATACCAAAGACTCATATGTATACTACATACACAACTTATGATAAATAAATTGATAATAGTATAATCGTGACTCACATATGGGATTAATTGTCATCATCCTTTTATGATTATTTGATTAAGCAACCCAAAAGGTTAGATATGAAATTCGCTAAATCAAAAGTCACAAAATCATAAAAAGGTAACCGATATGAGACCTAATTATCTCATATAACGATGACAACATGGATCTACATTCATTTGATCAAGAACGTTTAGCACAATATTCTGAATGTCATGAGTATTGAAACTTATCATTCGAGTGTCATCATTGTGACTATCTTTTGATACCTTCCTGGTTTTCTTTAGAGAAGACTTTGGACACCATTTAGAAATGGGTTTTACAGGAGCATCTTTGTTCTTCCTATTATTTCCTCTTGAAATCCAAGATGAATCTCTTGAGTAAACATTAGGGTAATCTGAAATGTTGAAACTCTGAGAGTTAGTCTATTTCCAATTTGGAATATCAAATCTTGTCTTTACAAAGATATCTCTCATTTTATTGTTTTAGCGATAATGAGAAAACTTTGTAGAAGCCTGATAAGCAAACTTTGAACTATCATTACAATAATTCTTTTGCTCATTTTTAGGACAATGATGTCCTAATTTAGCACGAGAAGCATTATTGAGTTCAGCCAATTTTACGGAAACACGTGCATCTATGGCTTTCTCATTCCTTTTACGGAATCTGCACCCCCTTTACAAGTGTCCTTTATTTCCACAATAAGAGCAATGCTTAGTAACACACGAAACACGAGGCTTAGTGTTACCTTGTTGTGGATTCTCTTTTATTGGAGTTTGACGGATTTTACGTTTTCCGTCTTTTGCTGAAGATGAAGGTGTTATAGATTTTTCTTTTATGGAAGAGCGATCTTTTGTTGCATTTTTTGAAGCAATTTATTCAGCAGAGTCTTTAGGTTTTACAAAATTTGTCTCCAGTTTAGTATTCAAAGTTTGTTTGCCTTTGTAGCCCAATCCTCGCGTGTCACGAGGAACTCTAGTTGACTTCAACATTGAGTCAAGTTATTTTGTGCTACTATCGAACTTTTTCAAGTCCGCTTTTAGACCCCATATTCTCTTTTTCCAGTGTTTTTTTTTTTTTTAGAGCATTATCTAGATCAACCTTAAATTTATCAATTTGAACTTTATAATCTAAAGAAATTTCATATTCGGTAGAATTACTTACCTCGGTGTTCTTTAGGTTTTCCAACTTTGTATGTAGTTTCCTTTCTCGATCATGACTTTCTTGATTTGCTCTACGTAATTTCTCATGGCTCCAAGATAATCTTGCTCATTGCTGATAATCTCTGTATCCTTATACAGATCATCAAGTTCCTTTTTCAATCTTTCATTCTCTTTACGAAGATCACAGTCGAGTGCCTTTAGCTCTGGAGTTTCTTGATCATCACCTTTTTGTTTTCTGCATTATTCCAAGACTTCAAGATAAGTTTGACCATTGCTTACACGTTCTATATCCTTATATAGAATATCAAGTTCCCTTTTAAGACTTTCATTCTCTTTGCAAAGTTTATCACATTCAAGTGCCTTTGACTCTAAAGTTACTTCGAGTATCCTTTTCGGTGTGCATTCAATAGTTTCATGAAAAGCTTTGTTCTCTTGATCCTTGGAACAATTAGAGATATCATCATTATTTAGTTCTCTATTCTCTACACATTTCTGTGATTTTTGAGAAGGAGAAGATGCATCTTTATAAGAACTCATTTTCTTTTTTCTTAATAACTTTCTAAATTGTCGAGCGGTTGTATCGACACTATAATTCTCAGTTTTTGTATCCGAAGAACAAGTCTTAGTTATATCTTTAAGGGTAATACCCTCTTCATTCTTGAATTGGTATTCAAGTTCAAAGATTTTTAATTTACCAACTAGAGCGCTTCTAGATAGTGTGGAAAGATCATTTGCTTCCATGATGGCATGCTTTTTAGATTCGCATCTTGTTGGTAAAGACCTTAGAGTTTTACACACAATATCTTTATCTGAAATAGTTTTTCCTAAAGCGTAAAAGGCATTCACTATTTCAGAAAGTTTTTGATCAAACTCATCAAAGGTATCGTCTTCATCCATACGAAGGTTTTCCCATTTAGAAGATAGGGTTTGAAGCCTAGCTTCTTTTCGAGCATTCCCTTCAAATACGATATTAAGAATATCCCAAGCCTCCTTTGATGTTTTACACCTAGTTACATGATGATGGAGGTCTCAAGTTACATCAAGGATAATGGCGTTCAATCCATAAGAATTTTGCTTCGAAAGCATTTTTTTTTCATTATTGAATTCATTGAATTCCTTTAGTCTAAACTCGGTGGTAGAGTTGTTGACCAGTACTTTTGGGTGTTCATACTGGTAGGCTTGGGAAGTGGTCTGTTTTTGCCTACAAATTAAACCGCAAGTGCACAGTGTCTATTATGCGAATCCAGGCAAATACGGGTCGAACCACAGAGACTTGTGGTGCTGTATGTTGATCTAATGCTTTACTACAGCTGACTTCAAAGGAATGTAACACAAATATGGGGGTTTTTAGTGTCGAAACGACTGAGTTGGTTGGAGTTATGACTCTAAACTAAGGTGCAAAAGGTTGTAACAAGATTGAGAGCATCAGGGTGGTGAATCCACCACTAATCTCATGTTCAAGCACTCTAATTGAAGCTATGTTCTTGAGCTTTCCCATGAAAGTCTAAACTAGATGTTTATTAACTAGTTTTGCTAACTAACCCCTAGTATGAGTTGTCTTCTTACAGTACAGCTCATCACAGGCTCATAAGCTTCAATAGTTAACTACTAATCATTCATAATATCACACATGCTGACAAGAAATAAACCTAATGTAGATGTGCTTAACATGAAAATCGGGGTTTTCATCAACACCTGATAAATTAAATTAGAACATTCAACACAAATTAACTCTAAAGTGGTGCTCTGGCTAGCCCGGCATCGGGTTTTCACACACAGCTCAAACCTATTTATACATGTAAAGAACTAAAAACCCTAATTCTCTCAAAACAGAAATTAAAATCAATACTCTCTCACCCATGCCGAATCAGTTGTCTCTTCTGCTCCTGCGGCTCTGAGAGCTCCTTACTTTGTTGTTCCTTCTCATCTGTGAAGACCTAACCCTAACCTAATTCTTTCTATTCCTCTCTTAGCTCCTAAAGAAGAAGCTACGAAAGAGCTAGAGAGAAATTAGGAGGGGCAAAGGCGGATGTTGTGCTGGTATAGCTGTGGAAGGTGGCTGCTGGTGAAGATGATGGCTCTGCCATTTTTGGTCGGGAGAAGAGGAGAGGGAGAGCTCTGCAGCTGTCGGGGGAGAAGAGGAAAAAAAGAGAAAGTGAAGTAGGGTTTTGGTTCGATGGGTGAAGATACAGTAAAACTTCGATAAATTAATAGTTTTGGGACCGGAAAAAATTATTATTTTAGCGAAGTTATTAATTTATCGAGTTAAAATTTAGCCTGCATAAGCCTAGTTGGGACCGAAAATTTTTATTATTTTAGCGAAGTAATTAATTTATCGAAGATTAATTTATCGAATTTCTACTGTATAGGGGTCTTCAGTGTGAGGCGGGGCATCGGTGTTTGATGAGGAAGGCGAAGCGACCATAGGATCTATGGGAGATCGATGCGAGTGCCGATGCGGCCGTAGGATGGAAGTGGATTAGATCTAACGGCTTGGAAGGGACGGGCTCGGATCCGGGTCACGGGCCGGGTCTTGGACTGCTCAAGCCCATGTCTTGTAAATGGGTTGCTACTTGTTGGGTTGCAACTGATGCGCGCGCGGGCTTTGGCTTTCTGCTCCATAGACGCTCGTCTCCAATTTTCTGCTCTTTTGGCTCCTCAATTTCTCCAAGCTTTATTTATTACCTAAAAACACAAAATTAATTAGTACAAATATTTATTCTTGAAAACCAAGAAAACACACAAATGCAGGATAATATCCGATTTCGAGCACAAAAGATGAGTTAAATGCCAATAAATAGATGTAGAAATATGCAATATTTGGCACTCATCAAATACCCCCAAACCCGAATTTTACTTGTCCTAAAGTGAAACAAAATTAAGAAATCCTAACTATACCCCCGTCGCAGTCTCTCGAATGCATTTAGCGTATGCACTAAGCCTTTAAACCCGTAGGTGTCCCTAGTGGACGAGTTGTAGTCTCGTGAGGGTTTACCGCAGGTGTACCCACAAAACCTTCTCCAACTTCGAGTGTAAAAGAGTCTCAAGCATCCAAGGAGCTATGAGGACATAGAGTTTCTGCATGCTAGTAACACGAAGTTAGAACTACCAAAGAACGCATTCTCATCCTTAAGTCTTTGAGCGAGAAGTAACCATACCATATGAAAGAATTCGGATTCGATTGTGATCATAAGCCTCGACTTCGCCTCACTAATAGGGTTTTATGATAATTGCACTCAAAAAGATCGCTTTTTAGTCTCTCATGTGTGCGAGCGGGAATAAAGAGAGAAATCCTGCGCACACGTTGTAGGTAAGAAGGATAACCTTCCGAAATAATTTACGGAGACTCCACGAAGTGTGGACAAAAAGAATCTTTTTCGATGATCTCTAAGAAAGGAAATCAACCATTAGCAAGGATGGGAGTACTCACTTACCTTCTCACCCGATCGGCAATTAATATCACTCTCTCAGCATTCATAGAAACGTCTTCAATCTTCGGTCTTCAAATGTTGATGATGAACTTCTGAACAAAAACTTGACACATTTTTTTTTTTTTTTTTTTTTTTTAAATTAAAATAAAACAATAAAACTCAACTTTTCACAAACTTCATTAATTCTCATCCTATTTTCTTTTGTTGTATGTAACCTTGGACTATATCAACTTTTCTTCAAATATTCTGATGTTGCTCCGCTTGCTGACGATGATGTGTTTCTATGAATCTGTTGATGTTGTTGAGAGGGAGAGAGTGATGCTAACTGCAAATCGGTATTTAGAAGAAGTTTTCATCTTTAAACGTCACCCTCATGATTGACAAAAATTAGCACTCAAGAGATCAAAAGCGATCTCTGAAAGTGGTACGAAGTTGGGTAGCTCACCATTCCTACCCGGAATTGACGTACGGTGACACACACTCTAACAGCTTTTCTAGAAAGTTGCAAAAAATTGAAGGTTGGTGCCTCACTTGATGTAAAATGGGTAGTCTCCACTATGGGTGATCACAATTCTACTACCGAATATCTAAACAACACCTAATTCGCCCTCCGGTATGGTTAAATCCAACTTTAACGCTCTAATCAACTAAGAAACCCGATTGTGTTCTTCAAAGACTTCCAATTTACTCGTTATTTCGGTCGGACTCTCTATGTAAACATAGTTAGAAGCATGCTAGTGACTCTAAAATCTCTAAAAGTTGGAGGTTTTTATGTACATATTTACAAAGATTTTTTTTTTTTTTTTTTTTTTTGAAAATAAAAGACTAAAAACTCTATATGCAAATGCAAATGCACCCCCAAACCTAAATCAAACATTGTCCTCAATGTGTCAACAGATGATAAAATTTTAAATAGTCACATACCAAGAGAACTATGTTGATAAGAGAAAAGGGAAGAGATTACCGGGATGTCGGCGGGAGCAAGGTTAGAGCTTCATTTGTCAAGGCTAGAATCCAACATTCTCAGTGGAGATCATATCGGATTAGCACAATATATGTACAAGAAGACTCAACCGATTCAAGAAAGAAAAATTTAACAAGTCCTACTGGATTATATACAATGAAAATTCATCATATACCAACAATCTAAAGAGTTGAGGATCAACCCAAAAGACGGTATGCAGAAACATCAACAGCCTTACACAAATATAACATGAGAGTGCAAATAAGGCTGCATATGGGAATGATTTTCCCCCAAACCTAAACTTGTCAACAGATGTGTTTGTGAGCACAAAATCTTGCAAATTTAAGGGTACATCATGCACAAGGTCTAACTCAAAATGAGTTTTGCTAAGAACAGCGGAGACATACATATTCCAACCGTGGCTCCTTAAAGGTGTTATACTTTGATGCAAAATAGTCCAAGAGGACTTGGGAAGCACAAAGCTCTAGGCCTAAATTGGGCATTTTCAGAAAAGTTGGTTTTGCAATTTTGTTACAAACTACACCTAGGTTTGGTGGAGGAGTTTCAATCTGTGCCTTAGGAGAGAGATTAGGTACATCTAAGTTGTTTTCATGTATAAGATCATTTGCACCATCACACACTTTCCTAAAGTCAGACAAAGGTAAATCATGCTCACTTGCATAGAACAATTCATCAATCTCCATGTCATAATCACCAGAGGAGGCAACATATTGTGACATGGGCAGGGAATCAGACACAAAAATAATATCATGATCCAAAAGAACATTAGTGTCAACAGAAGATTCATCCTTTCTTAAGTCACAAACAAGTTGTGTAGCATGCTCACTGTCACTGAAGAATTTCACGAACCCAAACTCAGAGTTAACATCACATGTATGAATGTTAGAAGAAGTATCATTCATAGGGTTCACAGAAGAGACGCTTAACGTCTCTGAACCCAAAGATTCCATCATATTTTCAGCATGCACATGCTCTTCTAACATATCATAATCATCATCATCATCATCCTCATAACAAAAATGCATTTCCCTATTCAAAATTGTAGCATTTCTTGTGTACTCATTTACCTTTAGATTAGGTTCATGTTCAGTGTCAGTTGCATGAGTAGGAATAGAAACATTATTTTCAAAATTTTCAGGAATAACAAACATCCTATCATAAACTTCTTTCCAATCTTTATTTTGTACCTCAATCAGGTTCATTTGAAGAATCATAGTGAGATGTTCAAGTGAAGGGGAGTCTTCACTAGTGGGTATGCATGTTTCATATGAAGGATCATTACATGGTTGTGCACATGGTTCACTAGAGAAGGGATGATCATCCATTTTCCATCCAAGTATATCATTGTTTTGCTTTATGAGCTCTTCCATTAGTGATTGCATACAAGGAGTTGGGGGAGTATAGAATTGTTCATCTCCCCATTGTGGTGATTGATACATGTGCTCATAATGATTAGGGTATGAATATTCAAGGTCAGGGCCCTGAGAAGGTTCATAGTATTCCCTAAAATCACTATGGTCTGTGGGGGTTCATATTGTGAAGCATGCCCGTAAGCAAGCTCTCGATGGATTTGTTTCCATCCCGATTCTGAGACCAAATTCCTGACATGATCTAGAACCTCAATTTGGGCTCAAAAAGAAGCACTATAGCCTAGCACACATCAAGTATACTAAGTCCAGATGCAAGCCCAAGTTATGCAAATGCACAGCTGTTGTGGGCTCAGTTTTGGTTTAAGTGGGTTTTGGTTTATGTGGGATTTGGTTTATTGTGGGCTTCAGTTTCATGCAGAGAACAAGTTTGTAAGTAGCCCAGCAGCTCAGCTTATG
Source organism: Papaver armeniacum (assembly GCA_023531295.1). Lineage (NCBI taxonomy): Eukaryota > Viridiplantae > Streptophyta > Magnoliopsida > Ranunculales > Papaveraceae > Papaver > Papaver armeniacum. The sequence continues at coordinate 143,961 of JAJJWW010013784.1, read as the reverse complement.
TGGCTCCTTGTTTGGTTTTTGTGGGCTATGGTTTGATGTTTGGTTTAGGTGGGCTTCAGGTGATACAGCACAGGCTAAGGTAAGCCCAGTGGTTGCACAACCCAGCTATGTGGGCTTCAGTTTGGTTTTGTAGCCCAGGTTGTGTGCAAATGCACAGCCCAGTTTATGTGGCAGGAGCAGAGCCCAGTTGTTGCACAACAGGCCTCAGTTTTGATTTAAATGGGCTTTAGTTTGGTTTTTGTGGGCTTCTTGTTTATGCAACCCAGCAGCTCAGCTGAGGTTATCAAGCACAGGCTGGCTATGTGCAGGGGTTATGCACTGGTTGGATGATGCTATAGGTACTACAAGCAAGCAACCAGTTGATTTCACGAGATGCACAAATGAGCAATTTGACATCAAAATTCACAGATGAGCAATTTATAGTAATCACAGATGCACAGATGAGCTGATGCAAAACCAAGCTTCCATGGCAATTAGCCAATGCAGAGTAGCAATCAACGAGTATGGCGATAATATCATAGGTATGCTATTCAGATGCAAAGACATGCAACAAAAGGCAGCACCTTACACTCAATTAAGCATGCCACAGAGAATGTCAACTGGCTCAGTTGTCTTTAATTTTTAGAAATCAGGCACAAAAATTACAGGGCAGATGAAGTCAACATGATCAGTTGATGTTCTAGCTTTCACAGGTTATGCAAATGGGTGACAGGGTCTGTTGATAATCTAGTTCTCACAGATGTATGCTCAATGGTACATGGCAGATGGCTCAACAGGGTTGACAGGGTCAACTAGGTTAGTTGATATCAACTACCACAATTGACTTCACTTGGGTTTTCAGGGAGATTGTCTATCTAAGTTTAAGCTCGACTCACAGCTTCAGGGGCTGGAGCTGGTCAATTGGTTCAGTTCACTGGATCAGCAGATGCAACAGTGAACAACGTACAACACCGTTGAAGATACACAGAGGGTTAGGTGGGTTGGTTGAAGTCTAACTTTCACAGATTATGCTCAAAATTTGCAGGGCATGTGGTTCACAGTATCAGTTGATAGAGCATCAACAGGCTCACAGATGATCACACAGGTGGTTCTAGTTGACTGAGTATAGCATGCAAGGGGTCTGTCACAGCTTGGCTCAACAGCTCACACAAGGTTTAAAGCAAGATTAAACATGCATACGGGTACAGGGTGACCTACTCAGTTGATGCCCACTAGGGCTAAAAACTGACTTGGTTAACCAAGTTGCAGCTTAGGCTCAACAGCTACAGGGGCTGGAGCTAAGCACATCACAATGTAAGGTAAGAGCTCAGAGCACACAAGCACAAAGGTTGCAAGTGTGATTAATACCTAGCAAGGTTTTATCATGCAATCAAGGCTCAGCATTCACACAGGTTGGCCACATACAAGTTAGGCATATATTCAGGCAATAATGGCTCACAACAAAAGATGTTCAGCACTATTTTTCAGTCAAGCACAAATTAGCTCAATGTCAGTGCGCAAAATAGTGAGATAATGCTCAAAGAACAGGTGATAAATTCCTACATATGCTTATCATGACATGGCTCAGCACAAAGACATAACACTAGTTCAGCAGGCATATGTTCAATTGTTCAGCAGATATCACAGGGTAATACAATGTGCTTGTTATGGCTCATTCACAGGCTAACCTCAAGTCCTGCGCTTGTCCTTGCCTTCCTTGGGTTGGTTCAGCTGCTCAGCAGCACATCAGCATAGTAGGTACCTGTTCACTCAAGAGAAAGTTTTAGTTCTCTGGGATGTGCAACTTACATGAACAGAACCACTACACAAAGTCAGCTAGCAAAGATGAGGGTTTAGCAATTAAGGTTACAGTGCAGCTGAAATGACACAAATGTGATGGGCTAAGCCAGGCAAGCTTGAGCTCGGTCCCAGGCCGAATCTTGATGAGATAGGAAGTGCAATGCACTATGAGCTTACAGCTTCTTTTACTTTCAAGGGATGAGCACAGATGACAAATGTACAACTGAAGCTACAAATGTTGAGTGTTGTGAGATGCAAACTAACGAGAATGCAGATATGCAGTTAAGATGAACTAGCTAAGATGCAATGATATAATAAACAATATGCAAATGCAGAAAAAGAAATTAACAACTAAGTTACATTAAAACAGGACTAAGAGCAATGATTTAAAGTGAATATGTACAGGGGTGAGTGGAAAAACAGTGAAGAATGCGATTAATCGACACAACACACGCCAAGTCCCCGGCAGCGGCGCCAAAAACTTGGTAGGCTTGGGAAGTGGTCTGTTTTTGCCTACAAATTAAACCGCAAGTGCACGGTGTCTATTATGCGAAGGCCCGGGCAAATACGGGTCGAACCACGAGAGACTTGTGGTGTTGTATGTTGATCTAAGGCTTTACTACGACTTACTTCAAAGGAATGTAACACAAATATGGGGTTTTTAGTGTCGAAACGATCGAGTTGGTTGGAGTTGTGACTCTAAACTAAGGTGCAAAAGGTTGTAACAAGATTGAGAGCATCGGGGTGGTGAATCCACCACTAATCTCATGTTCGGGCACTCTAATTGAAGCTATGTTCTTGAGCTTTCCCATGAAAGTCTAAACTAGATGTTTATTAACTAGTTTTGCTAACTAACACCTAGTATGAGTCAGTCTTCTTACGGTCTGACTCTCATCACAGCTCATAAGCTTCAATAGTTAACTACTAATCATTCATAATATCACACAAAGAAGAAATAAACCTAATGTAGATGTGCTTAACATGAAAATCGGGGTTTCATCAACACCCCGATAAATTAAATTAGAACATTCAACACAAATTAACTCTAAAGTGGTGCTCAGCTAGCCAAGGCATCGGGTTTTTCACACACGACTCAAACCTATTTATACATGTAAAGAACTAAAAACCCTAATTCTCTCAAAACGAAATTAAAATCAATACTCTCTCACCCATGCCGAATCAGTTGTCTCTTCTGCTCCTGCGGCTCTGAGAGCTCATTACTTTGATGTTCCTTCTCATCTGTGAAGACCTAACCCTAACCTAATTCTTTCTATTCCTCTCTTAGCTCCTAAAGAAGAAGCTACGAAAGAGCTAGAGAGAAATTAGGAGGGTGAAGGCGGCTGTTGTCTTTGGTGTTTCTTTGTGGAAGGTGGATCTTTGGTGAAGATGATGGCTCTGCCATTTTTGGTCGGGAGAAGAGGAGAGGGAGAGCTCTGCAGCTGTCGGGGGAGAAGAGGAAAAAAAGAGAAAGTGAAGTAGGGTTTTGGTTCGATGGGTGAAGATATAGGGGTCTTCAGTGTGAGGCGGGGGCATCGGTGTTTGATGAGGAAGGCGAAGCGACCGTAGGATCTATGGGAGATCGATGCGAGTGCCGATGCGGACGTAGGATGGAAGTGGATCAGATCTAACGGCTTGGAAGGGACGGGATCGGATCCGGGTCACGGGCCGGGTCTTGGACTGCTCAAGCCCATGTCTTGTAAATGGGTTGCTACTTGTTGGGTTGCAACTAATGCGCGCGCGGGCTTTGGCTTTCTGCTCCATAGATGCTCGTCTCCAATTTTCTGCTCTTTTGGCTCCTCAATTTCTCCAAGCTTTATTTATTACCTAAAAACACAAAATTAATTAGTACAAATATTTATTCTTGAAAACAAAGAAAACACAGAATCTGGGATAATATCCGATTTCTGAGCACAAAAGATGAGTTAAATGCCAATAAATAGATGTAGAAATATGCAATATTTGGCACTCATCACATACCCATCAATAACTAAAACCCAAGTGTTAAAGTCATGAGATTGAAGAAAAGACTGCATAGCATTTTCCACCATAGATAGTTTGAGCCATCAAATCCTGGAGGTACGTTAACTGAATCAACCATTTGATTCGACACTTATAGGTTGGATCACGCCAAACACAGATTGTTAGATCTTTTCGTGTTTGCCTGCTCTGATACCAATTAAAAAGACGAGGGTACCAAAATACACCACAATCTTTTATTTTGATCACAACCTATACAAGACCCACTGTGTATAAACCTCTTGGAGCAACAATCACTCAAGGAATATTTCAACACAGTGTTCACTTGAAATAGGGTTAGTCCTAATTGGCCTAACTCGTGAATAATTATATCAGACAAGTGGAGAAATCCAATACACTTTGTGTGATCGTCTATGGATATGAAATCGAGACAATATAATAACAAAGTGTTCACTTGATAATAGTACGGTATAACCGAAACCTTATAAGATAAATATCAATTGCCTAGTTAACATACAAGTGAAATTAATTTAATTATAATATAAAAACAATTATAATGCGGAAATAAAGTAAACCGCACACCAAAAAGTTTTTCTTGTAGAAAACCCCTGGGACCTAGTCCAGATTTGAATACTCAATGAATTAAGACGCTACAAAAAGTAAACCTGCAACTTCATGTAGAAAATACTAAGTAAACTAAAATCCTAGTTATTCAGCTTCAGCAGTATTCTTGTCTTGACAATATCTAGCAGAACAGAAGTTCTCAATAGATATTTGATACCATATATCCTAGCAGAACATGAGTTCTCTTTAGGACTAAATCTAGTATATATATCTTTTTAATGAAATCACAATAACTTCTTCTTCAAATCTTCAAAGTATTCAATCTTCGATTTAATCTTCAAAGTAAAAATCTACAAAAACAAACTTGATTCCTTATTGATTTGTCGCACAGAGCGGAGTCTGTTAACAATGGCAAATCAATGAATCTATCTTACGGATCTAGAAAAACTTAGATCCGTAGAAACGTTAAATCTTTGATCTAGTTTGAGTGAGCCTTATATCAGAAGAGAAGGTTCTCAAGAATAAACAAACTAGGTGCAATCAAAGTTCAACCACCGTTAATCAATCAAATCAAACGAAAACACAAGATAAACCGCAATTATCTAGTTTCCCACCAACGGTACTAATAGAGCTTCTCAATCCCAAAGAAAACTTTAAACTGAGCGGCCGTAAGAGATTTCGCCTAATTAGGTTACTCTCCTCTCCGAATAGGCGGCTACACCAGTAACAACACAACCGAGGAAGTTTGTTGTTACGAAGGATTAGTTTGCTAGAAATGCAAACTTCAAGTATTTATAGACAAGGAAGTTTAGACACCAAGGAATTTTCAAAACCGAAAATATTCTCAAAGATATTCAATATATTCCAAATTCGGTTTCCATAATTCCTTGAAATGCTCTGTCCAAAATATTGACGGAAAATATCAACTAGTAAATGCACATTACTAATTCTCGTTTTCCTAAAATAAAATTAAAAACCTTAAATAAAAAAGATTCTTAACTTATTTATGTTTCGATCCTGGGATTTGCTTCCTGTAGCTATTAAGGAATAACTTTGAACAATAAAAGATAAACATTACTGCACGTGTTCAAAGTATGCCGACATCCTTACCTTGTAAGTCCTCTTTCATACTTATAACCTTGAAACGGATTTGACACACTTCCAAACAAGTTTAGAATTGGTTCATCTGACTTTCAAGAACTATGCGATTGATCAAGAAACACTCAATCACAAATCATGGGTTTCACGGTTCTACCAAAACAAGTTTCGGTTCTACCTCCATGTGAGTATTGTGCATAGTCACAATAGCTTCCCAAAATTCGGTTGACTAGGTACTAGGATCGGTTCCCTACATATATATGGTATCTAACTTATATGTGTTGTACATTTCCATAGGATCGGTTCTCCTTTGCCTAAAAACGTGTTGCACATGTCCATAGGATCGGTTCCCCTTTCTGCTAAAAACTTGCTGCACCTCATACAAGGATCGATTCCCCTTTGTGATGTGTTCCACCTCTTCATAGGATCGGTTCCCCTTTACCCAGAGTTGGTCATACACAAATCACAAACTCGATCATACCATCTCAGGTGATTACTTAAGATCAGTTTCACTAATAAAAGTCATATCAATACATAAGTCAGGCCTTTGTGAATAGTTTTACCAAGAACACAAACAAGTCATGGGCTGTTATACTAAATCACACATATTGGTTGTTCACAAGATATGCAATGAATAACAATACCAATAACGCCTGGCGATTTCCTTTTCGATTCATAAACAAGTTTATGAACTTACTTCCTTAAAATACATGTATAAACATTGTTTCCTAGGATGAAATCCTCACCTCATACCCATACATAATCACAATAGCATTCAAACGATTATGTCGATGTCTTATCTATAAAGTTTAATGGTTAATCAATAAACCTCGTATTGTATTCCTTAATACTATGTGTAACTAGAGTGTTCATGCTTCGCAGTTATGTTTTCAATCTAAAAGATTTGAAAGACACATGATAGAAATGGAACAAGTCAAGTCGTAGTTACTAACCTCAAGCTGAAGGATAATGTCTTTGTTGTCTTCAATCCATCTTCAGATCTTTGTGAGTAACTGGAGCACAATAATTCTATCATTTCTAGTCTAACCTATCGAAGTTGACTGTAGTTTACATATTAAGCGACTCGAGTTTTGGAACTAAATATGACAACCAATCTTGACATACCAACGCTTGGTGGGTTCAACCGAGCAGTGCTCTAACAATTTGTAATTGAAGTAAATACACTTGTGCGGTTATCAAATACTTGGTTTATTCCTATAGGTGGTTCCGTCCGAACTTATACTATATATCAAGTGCACATCTATCTTGTGGTTGCTATCTTCTTGACAGTCTCGATCTATAGTAGATCACGCAAGGTGTGTCTTGAATAGGTTGATATCAAAAAATGATTGTGTACTTGGTACCCTCGTCATTTCAATAATTGTTATGGAAAGAAAACTTATTTGCGGAAGAGAAATCTAAAGGATTGAGATTACATGCGCTAATTGTAGCTTTTCAAAGTTCCGTAAAAAAATACCCTATGCTTAATGACCATACTTGCGTGCGTTCAGAGTTCTATTTTTTATATTTGCGAAAATAATAGTTAGAGAGTTTTCAAATTGTTTTTTTTTTCTGCACGAAGTAAAAACAGTTGGTAGTTTCTTGTCTGAAAACTTTACTAAATTAGCTATGAAGGCTTTGAGTGTGATCTTTAGGTGAGTTTTCATGTATGTGTTGTTCATACAGAGAACTCACAAAACAACTTCTCTTGTATGAGTCCTACTCAAGCACATAATTAACGTACTTCGTGAAGGAAAGTGACATCTAACAAGATAAATGAAAGATAAGTGTTGAATGAAACAAATTATGAACGATAAGCTTAAAAGAAAGTAAATCGAAAGCAAAAAACTAAAAAAAAAAAGGGATAATTGGAGTTTGGTACTCAGGTTTAGACCAACACTAGGCTTTGGTCTAACATTTGTCCAACGTTAGGGCTTGGTACCTGGACCCGACGTTGACCCGCATTGACTATGTTAAGTCCAAATTTTTGTTTAGTAATTATTAAAAAATGATATTAAATTAAATTATTAAACGAGTTTACAAATATATCCTTCACTTTACTGATATTTACACATTCAAAATTAACCCTCCTCTTTATCCAAATCGCCGCCACCAGTATCAGCACTATCTCTGCTACCTTGTCACAACTTCTGCAGCACCGCCACAAACACCATTTCACCTTACTATCATCACAGTAACCCTCACCAATTTGCCTGATTTTCTACCAATTTCAGATTGAAGTCAAACCCAATTTCGAACTGCAATTTTCAACCAGAAATGAACCGGAAAACACCATCAGTACCCAGCTCTTCCTCATTTCTTATTTCAATTCTTCAATCAATCTAACCCATCTGCTTACTCATTGCCATAAAAAATCAATCACAAAATCCTATTACCATCATGTCATTTAACCGCTAAACTTAGCCTTCTCTATTTCAATTTCAATTCAAATACCCTAAAAATGAAATTACCCTCTCTATGCTCAAATTAAAACCCCCAATTCACTGAATCGAATCAGCTCCATATTGAGCAAATTCAAGACCTTAATTTCAACACCAGAAACGACCAGCACCAAATTAATCTCAGATATTGACAAATTTCAATCTAAAATTACCCTACAAACCGAAATCAAAGATGCATAGAATAGATAGCAAGACAAATAATCAAACACCCACTTCGGCACTTCTCGAAATCATCTTTTTCACAAAACCCAGCACCAAGTTCGTGTTCTTCGTCGTGTTCTTCATAATGGGATTCAAACAATGAAACTCATCTCAATCGCATAGATTTCGTCAAAAATGATAATTTAGAATAAACCCTTTTGATCCACTGACAAAATTGAACCTAATTTTAATTTTTTGAGTAATTAGGGTTCACTTTATGATCTTCATATACTCTTCGATCAACACCAAATTAATGGAATCGATAGGGTTATGGTAATGGTGGAAAAGGATGATGTGAAGGTTGTGGTAGTGGTGGAGAAGGATGATGTGAAGGTCATGGTGTTTAAGTGTTGGACGGAGGAGGAAGAAGAAGAGCAAAGAAATTAGGTTTTTTCTTTTTTCTTTTTTTCTGTGTTCATTATGCAGAAACGGTGGCACCGTAGGCTAAGTGTTGTTATTAAAGCCGGTGGATCCTAGGCCACTTTGAGGGTGTATTAGTAAACTCGGTATTTTTATTTTATAAAATTAATTAAAGCTTGGTCAAACAATGTCAACAACAGTCAACGTCGGGTCCAGGTACCAAGCCCTAACATTGGACAAATGTTAGACCAAAGCCTAGTATTGGTCTAAACCTGAGTACCAAACTCCAATTATCCCAAAAAAAAAAAGTAAAGAAACTTATATGGGAATAAAAAAAATATTTCTTGATTGTAAACTAAAAACCTTTGACCTAATCGCATGAGGCTAATTCGAATTGAATCCCACTTAGCCGATGCTAAAATGCAGTTGCTAGAAATACTAAACAACATGCTCAAGTAGAAAACTTGAGATTACTAAGCTAAAACACAAATAAATAAGACACAATACAGAACTTGCACTTCATTAACTAAAAGTCAAATTTGCTTTCTGAATTTACACAAACAAAGTAAAACTTCTCATAAAAATGGTTTAAACGCTACATTTTCCCTCGTTTTCTCCCGTGTAGACGCGTCATTAATATTTATTGAGTTTACGTGTAGAACTCACCATTCCTAGATCTAGAATTTAGATAAATGCCATGTAAACGAAAATGGTGGGAAAAGAAAGCGGAGTACTAACATTTTTTTTAAGACAAGGAACATTTTCATTAATGGAAATTTATGGTTACAATGAGTTTAAGATTGAAAATCTATAGTACAAAACAGTAGGGGTTTTTGAGCCTTGGACTGTCGGATAATATTTTGAGATACAAACGTTGCATCCAACCATCTCAGTCTCATCTCAGCCAAAGAATCCGGCGAATGTAAGAGTTGTAACCTCTTTTCATAATGATTTGCATTGATTGGATTCCCTCATAATTAGATAATAAATTAAACTGAATATGGAAATAAAAAAAAACAAATAAAAATCATTAATTTTAATTATCTCATTATTTGATTTTCCCATTATATTCTACATCTACGAAGATATAAATATTTAAATAAATATAAAAATATTGACTAACCTGTGATGGATTTCCTCTATATATAAAAAGCAGCCCATTTATGTACTTAACATCACCTCATAATTCAAATGACCTAAAACTAATTATCATGTCTTCAACATATACAACTCCCAAATTAATAACAATATTGACATTTATCTGAGCACTCCATTTATTTTTATTATTGAAATGTGGGTTATTTTAGAACGAGTAATTGGGGGATATGAAAACTAATTGGGGGATATAGCTAAATGACAAAATAGGGATCCAAATATCCTAGCTGGGTTACCCCTTATATAATTAAATTATTAATTCCTAATCTAACCCTCCCTAATCATAATTAGTAATTAATCCTGATTAGTAAAATATTAATAATTTGGGGGATATAATTTGTGTATTTATGTTTATTTGAATTTGTGTGGGTTAGTTGAGAGTAGAATGAGGGAAAAAAATTTTGAGTAGAATTTTTTTTTTTGAAAATGGAAGATGATTGTGATGAGAGACTTGCAATTCTTTGAATCTTTAACTCAATTACAACAACAATCATATCTTCAATCTTCGATTAATGATAACAACTCACAGTTGAGTGGAATTTTTTTTTGAAAATGGAAGATGATTGTGATGAGAGAATTACCGCTAATAAGAGGTTGAAAAATTGATTTTTCTTCTTTGAATCCACCATTGTTGCAGCTGAAAAAGCTTGGTGCCGGCATGGTATTCAACCAAAAGCCCATGCGGGCAATTGTTGGAAATGTTCATAAATTGTTTGCCACTATCCGGGGGGGTTTGGGGGGGCGGCATGGTAATCTAGTTTTCGAGCATGCCGGTACATGTTCCGGCATAGTATTTTGCTTAAATTTCCATGCCGGAACAGGATGAAAAGTATCCAGAATGTTTATTTTTTTTTCACTTGACTACCGGCATTGATAGGAAATTCTCGAGCATGCCGGTATCATGTTCCGGCATATAGTCTTCATCAATTCCGGCATGGTCTTCATCACTTCCTTTTTGAATTTTTTCTGGTATTAATCAGTCCACTGCCGGCATAATTAATTGATATGAAGACCATGCCGGTATTGTTTTCCGGCATACCATGTTGCTTTATTTTCTATGCCGGAAGTGGACTGATTAATACCAAAAAAAATTCAAAACGGAAGTGATGAAGACCATGCCGGAATTGATGAAGACCATATGTCGGAACATGATACCGGCATGGTCTTCATCAATTCGGCATGGTCTTCATCACTTTCGGCATGATCTTCATCACTTTCAGCATGATCTTCATCACTTCCGAATAAAAAAAAATTGGTTTCCAAAGTGAGGAGAAGATAATTTGATATAGAGTGGGGAGAGTTTAGAATTTGAAAGGTCATCATCACTTTCAGCATGATCTTCATCACTTCCGAATAAAAAAAAATTGGTTTCCAAAGTGAGGAGAAGAGAATTTGATATAGAGTGGGGAGAGTTTAGAATTTGAAAGGGAATGAGAAATATTTGGGTTTCAAAGCTCCACCCCTAAATAAGATTAATAAGAAGTGGAGATGGAAATGGGGGATATGATTTTGTTTTTTGATTTTAAGTTTTTGATTTTTATTTTGTGGGAAGGGTATTTTAGTATTTTCGCCCCCAAAAGTCACCCCTTAGCACACACCATGGGTTGGGGGAAGTAATTCATATCCCCCAATTAGTTTCTATATCCCCCAATTGCGTGTTCTTATTTTATTTAAATGTAAAATGAAAAATAGTTAAAATTTAAGAAATAAGTTAATTTTTTAAAAAATCTTTTAGAAAATCTTAGTTTAAAGTTTTTTTCTTTTACAATATTTTTAAGAATATACTTATCTGAGCTTTGATCATGCATGAGTTGTTTTATTAGAAGAAATATGGTCGTGGTATGACTACTCCTACGCAGTACAATTTATTTCAGTAAGTACGCACGCAATATTGAATTATGATATGAGTATTCAAAACATGCCATACATAGCTTAAAGGAAAATAATTGCCCATCGGCTCAGATTTAGTCCTTTAGGGGCTAGATCTGAACAAAGATTTCTTGTTTTTAATTATTTTTGTTGTTTTCAATAATTTCTTCGCTATTAGAGCGATTTTTATCTTCGCTATTTGGGCGATTCTATCTACACTTTTATAGTGTTTTTTCCTAACGATTTGTTTGTGTTTGGTTTTCTTGATAAAAGTACATCGGCGATTCAGCTAGGGAAAAGATCAATTTCTTCTTCATCAGAAAAATAGATATTGGGTTCGGGTTAGTTGCAGATGAAGAATTTTGGGCATATCACTCCTCTGTCATAGGAGCATCTCTTTTCCAAGAAGAAAAAAATCTATCAAAATGGTCGATTTATAGTTTCGTATACCATTCCTTCTCCAATCTCATAGTACAAGATTTGGGTGCTATCGTGGTAGATCGCTCTTTCTCTTCGCGATTTATTCACGTTTTGTATCTTTTTTGTATTTGTTTCATTTTATGATGCACTTGTTTCTCTTTAAAACCATCATGTAAACAGTTCTTGTGGAATGAAATACTTGTGGTTTGATAATAAAAAAAAAAAAAAAATTGCCCATTACATGGCCAGTTATATCTAGCTTTATATATGATGATCCCAAGCATGCTAATTAATAACGCTGCCGTTGTTTTTAGGTTGTATTATTACTTTTTCAAAATGTTATATTCTCAATATATTTAACTTTTTAATGCGTTGCATTGTCTATTCCACCAATATAATAAATAACCTGCGCCAGCATAAAGTCTCCAGCATTAACAACATGTATTCACCTGTTGATTATAACCAAAAGAACTGTAAACACTCGGATGAAATATTCATAGTTTTCCTAATTGTCTTATGACAAAGAAACATGGATAATATAGTTTTCCATGCTTTCTATACAATTTTTTATATTAAATAAAGCTATTACCAATTTATTAGAATCATGTTACACGTAATATTGATTCGGTCTTAATCAGTGCCTTTACGACACGTGTTATTTCTAGTAACAGAATACAATGTAACAAGAACATGTCGTAGAAGTACAATACTAAGAAATCCGACAAGAGAAAGAGAATGATTGTCTGAGTAAGGAAAATACAAGTATGAATAAAAACCGATTAAATAGGAAGAGCAATGTTTTTTTTTCAGAATTAAATTTCAACCATTTAGTTTGTTTTTCTTCTTTAGAAAGATGTGCTCTCAAAATAGGAGTAATTTCTCAAATCTCTTGTAACTAGTGATGAAGCTTCCGTCGTTAAAGAAATCACCGGTGAAGATTTCGTCGCCGGATAAGTTGATGATGGAGATTTCGTTGTCTGAACAACAACAGTGAAGATTTCGTCGTTGAAGAGTACCGCTATTGAACTTTAAATTCAACCCAAATAACCAAAAATCGTCATTAAAGCGGATAAATTTTAAAAGAGTATATGAAAACACCATAATGATGTAGATAAATAAAAAACATAATAACAAGTAAGCTGATACTATTAACTAACCTAAAAAGCAAGAAATAGTGAAGAAATCTGCTCAGAACTAGTCCATTGTTATTGAGTCCATTGTTATTGTTTAGAGCATCTCCAATGCAAGGGGTAGAGGTCTTAAATTAGTATGACACATAGGATTTAATATTTTTTTTTCACCAAAGTTTCATCTCCAATGCAAAGGTGAGGGTCATAGGTAAGATGACATGGCTAAAGCTGGGGTAAAGGAGAAAGTCTAAATAAGACTTCCTTCATGACCTTGGGTCATAAGTCCACATCATCTTTTGTGTCTAGATTTAGACAAAAAGTGTAAGATAGGACCTTGGGGATTGGAGATGGATTTTAGGCAGAAAGCCTTTCTCTTTATTATTTTTTGTCCTATAGTAAATGACCACACCCAAAAGGTATAAATAAGACATCCACATAGGATGACCTTGACCTCTAGCATTGGAGATGCTCTTATGGGTTTGTTGAAGAAGACCAAGGTGATAGAAAGACAGAGGTGGGAGAGAGTATTTTTCAAACCAGCTTAGAAAGAATAATGTCCCCTGGTTTATTCATAAGACCCAAAAGAAAAAAGGAAAATACATCTTCTTCTTCTTTTCGCTAATCCCCATATTTACTTGGATTATGCCGGTTAACACGCCAACCAATAGTCAAAGCTCATTGCGCATTACATTAAAAAAAAGCAATCAAATCACAATCAACTTGCAAGAAAAATAATCTAACAAAGAATCTCAAAAACTTACCGACACAAACTTCCTGGATCTTGTAAACAGCTTCAAAAATGATATTCATCAACTCGCAGATTGATGACATCTTTTCTATAACCATAGAATGGAAGGGGTTTCATTGGCTTTAAATATCACGTGTTCAGTGTATTTTAGTCCTTAAACAATACTACTACTGCCTAAGCAGTTAATTAGCTAGATATTGATTGAAATTCTTTCAGTTTCTTCTTAGAAATAGTCTGTAAGCACCTCTCCCCCTATGAACTCAACTTGAATCTCAATCTCTTTCAAAACAATAAGATAAAAGATGACGAAGTCCGCTACTTTTGAAAATCTTCCATACTACACTAGAAAGAATGGAATAAGTAACAGTGCGAATACAGGGAAATTAGTGCTGTTTGTATTTTGGGTTATCGGTGCTACTTCTTTTTTTACTACCTTCATTCGCTATTATCCAAACCATCTTAGTAACTTCAAGTTGAGGCAGCAGCATTACCAGAACAATGCTTCATACGAATTGGGTCTGAAGAACACTACTTCAAATCAAACTACTGCGATTGCCACTGACCCTGAAAAAGGTACGCATACTACATATACTTCATTAAAGATGTTAGCTAAGTATGCATGATACAGAATCATCAGCTACGATTAATGCTTTAAATCATTTCTGTATATATATATATATATATATATATTTTTGTTTTGTCAAAGGTATAGAAAATGATGAGAAGACGTGTGATTTGTTTGAGGGTCGATGGATACCGGACCTTAATGGATCGTTATATACGAACTGGAGTTGTTCAACGATACCCGATTGGAAGGATTGTCCTAAACATGGCAGAAAAGACTTGGATTATATGAACTGGAGATGGAAACCAAATAGATGTGAGCTCCCTAGATTTAACCCAAAGATATTCTTGTCCATTGTTCGAGGCAAAAAGTTAGCGTTTATTGGTGATTCGGTTGCTCGAAACCAGATGGAATCACTCCTTTGTCTCCTGTCTCAAGTTAGTACTACCTGATTTTCGTTTCATCTCAATATTTGCCTTTTGCTCTTCATCTTTTTGTTCTTTTTTGGTTTATTCAGAAAATTGATTTGTCGTAAATTTGGAACATAAGTAAACCATGTGGCTGGTTCAGTGTCGCAAGCTACATGTATGTTTGAATTTGTTATTTGGTCTGTATTTCTAGTTACGTGCATTAAAATCTTGCATCGATAAAAAAAATGTCCCCGTGGTGCTAGTTTTCTTGCTACTTGTCTGATAAAAATTGAGATTTTGCAGGGGGAAACTCCAAGAGATATCTACAAGGACTCTGAAGACCGGTTTCGAACGTTCTACTTCCCGTCTCATGACTTCACTCTAATGGTTTATTGGGTAAGATTCTTGGTTGTTGCTGAAGAGATAGTAGTTAACGGTTCTGCAACAGGTGCGTTTAATATACACCTGGACAAAGTTGATAATAACTGGGATCAGCGTCTACCCGGTCTAGACTACGCTATCATTTCGGATGCTCACTGGTTTTTCCGAAAGCATTACTTGTATGAAGGTGGTAAGCTAATTGGATGCATCTATTGCGACGAACCAAATGTCCCGGAGTTAGGAGTTCTATTCGCCGTCAATAAAGCCTTTGGAACAGCCCTTAAGTCCATCAATAGCTGTAACGGGTGCAATAAGGGATTACTTACCTTGCTACGAACATTTTCTCCTGCACATTTCGAGAATGGGTCTTGGAATGGTGGAGGGACATGTAATAGAATAAGTCCTTACACCGAAGAACAAGTTGATTTTGCTAGTATGGAATGGGAGCTAAGGGGTATTCAAGTGAAAGCCGTTGAAGATATTGAGAAGAAAGAAGGGAAGAGATTTGAGATTTTAGATATCACCAGGGCCATGATGATGAGACCTGATGGACACCCAGGGCTCATGAAGGGCAATCAGTATTTGAAGGAATACAGTGATTGTGTTCACTGGTGTTTACCGGGACCAATCGATGTGTGGAATGATCTATTGATGGCGGTGTTGCTGAAGAAAGATGATAGTTCCCTGCGTTAAGGTGGAGATTTTTAGATCTTCTTTGATAAAAATCTTAACATGTTACTTACATTGCCTTTGGTAGGTAATCGGTCAACAATAGTAGACTATGGTCAGTTCTTAGACAATTTAAAGGAGAGTCTTTTTCTTTGAAGAACCCTCTCCATTTTCTTCAAGATACATCTTTTGCCTTAATTGTGGCATCGTTAGGTACATGTACTAACATAGATTCAATCGATTGATAGTATGATTCCATAACAGTAAATAATCAGGATTAATATGTCAATCGATTGATAGTATGATTCCATAACAGTAAATAATCAGGATTAATATGTCAATCGATTGATAGTATGATTCCATAACAGTAAATAATCAGGATTAATATGTCAACCTAATAATCATACTTGACTTGCCTAAACAAAACCTGGCTAAATTGGGGCCTATAGTGATTAATTGGGGCCTATAGATTTCCACATCCACCCAATGGAGAAGGATATGGGGTGTCTAAATTTGCTGAAACTACCAATTTAGCCTCTAAAAAGTATTAATACTACAAATTTACCCTCATTAACTCTTAATAATAAAACCTAAAACTAAAAATCAGTTTCAATTCCTAACTTATAAACCGATTCTTCTTCTCTTCTTCTCTTCTTCTCCCTCTTTTTTCAATTTTTTGAAACCAAAACATCGTCGATTATCGACGATCCAAATACGATTAATCGTTTTCTTCTTCTATAAAATGTTGCCGAAACAAGCAAGAATGAAGCATCCTACTAACAAGAAATTTCCTAGTGTAGATAATCCCGGAATTGTTGAAGCAATTCGAAATAAAACGAAGAAAACGGTTGAGGAAGATAAAGGATCTTTATCGCACAAGAGGAGGAAATAGGTCGAATCAAGTACTTTTCTATCAACCCAATCCTCTGAACTAGGTTTTAGTAACATGCAATCACTCAAAAATCGATAATTTTGATTTCAAATTTATCCGGGTTTACCAGAATCGGACGATGTTAGTGTACATGTGAACCGATTGTGTTAGGAATCGGTTGTTGTTCATGCCCATATACCTCGATTATGCTGCATGTGTTTTCTGGTTCGAGAAATTTGAACCATAATCGGTCAATGTTAATACCAACATAGCCCGATTATGTAACCGTAGGGATAACCGTTTTTTTGTAACTTTTTTTCGTTAAAATCGTATTACATATGTGTCCACATAGCCCGATTGTGTAGCCACTGCTTAGCCATAATCGATTTTCATTGGCATATATAAAATCCGATTGTTGATGTGTAATGTTACAATCGGGTTTTATAAAAGTATCGAGTAAACCGATTGTTGTAAGAAAGAACGCCCAATGTTTCTATAACTTTTTCTTGTTAGAATCGGTTTACATTAACACTTACATAAACCGATTGTATATGTGTTATGTTAGGAATCGGTCTTTATGTGTATATCGAGTAAATCGATTGTATACCTTGAATTCAGAAATATGCATTGAATTCTATTGTTGTTTGTCACTTATCTCCGTATTTTACAAGCCAAACAAGGGCAACAACAACGTCAAGCCGAAAAGAAATATAAAAGGAAAAATGATTTGGATTCTTCTCCTCGGAGTTTGGGACCTCGTCGAGAGGGTGGTCAAAATTTAAATGCTTCCCACCGAAGGGGCTCGGGGAGTACAGCCAAAGCGATCCACAACAATGACCCACCACCTCAAGCGGAGCAACCAGCACAAGAATAATATGATTCTGATACACTTACTGAAGTTGGTGGAGAAGAAAGTGACGAGGAGGAAATCAATGAAGAAGAAACTGGTGGCAAAGAAGGTGATGAAGAAGAAACTGGTGGCAAGGAAGGTGATGAATAAGAATCTGGTGGCAAGGAAGGTGATGAAGAAAGTGAGGAAGGTGATGAAGAAGAAAGTGAGGATGAGGATAATGGAGAAGAAAGTGAGGATGAAGGTGATGGAGAGGAAAGTGAGGATGAAAGTGATAGAGAGATAGGAGAAGTTCAAGAACAATTCCAAGGAGGAGACGCTCAAGAACAAGGTAAGACAGATGGTAAGAAAGATAGTCCAAAGAAGAAGAAAGGGGACCACATGCCCAACCCGGAGAAGATGTTTCCTCTCGGCCCTAATGATCCTGTGAAAGGGTTACCCGGTGATGGAGGACGGGTGTTATGGGGGTACAAGGAGAGTTGGGCCGCGGTCGTCTGCCATACCATAGTAACTACCTAAACCTTATATTGTGTAATATAAAACTTATTATCCGTGTAGTGTTTTGATTATTGTCCATCTTGTTTTGTTTTATAAGATCATAGGGATGTCGTTCGCCGTATGAAGCGAGGAATGTCAGGAAGTATGATGAAGAATTGTCCACTAGAAGTAATGGAATCAACCATTGGAGAAGTTGATGAAGTAGTCCAACTAGTCAAATCTACGGGGCTGTTGCCTGCGGTCGAGAATTTGGATCTTGGTTATGACAAACCTCTTTGTTCCGCATTTGCCGAGAGATATTACGCGGAAACAGATACTTTGCATCTTCCGTTTGGCGAAATGACGATAACTCCAGATGATGCGAAGTTCATTACCGAGATAAGCATAGATGGTAAAGCAATGAAACACAAAGAGTATGCGCAAGAGCTTGAGTGGGACAAGATTTACGCGTTCACCAAGGAAGTGTTCCAATGGGATGAGGAGATGACCAAGTCACAGATGCTAGTAGGCAAATATAAGCAGAGGATATTCCATCTCTCGAAGTCGAGGGCACTCTTCCATGGAACAAAGAAACTTCGTGCTGAGGGAAAAGAGGTGACCAAGGAACGTATCTTCGCCACGACCAATGCGTATGTCCTCTAGGTCCTGGGATATGTTATCTTTCCCGAAATTTCCGGTGCCCGTGTGAACGTCAACTTTATTCAGCTGCTGCAACCATTTGACAAGATCCACGAATACTCTTGGGGCACCGCCATCCTTGCACACTCGTTGAACGAGTTGAGAAAGGCTTACAGGGCTAACAGGGAACCAAATCGGAGGGAATATGGATTTTCTGCAGGCGTGGATATATTTGCACTTCCCAATATTTGCTGCAAGGGATTTTGAGAACAAGGAATGGGACGGTAACTTTTATGGAGACATGTACATCTACAGGAGTAAGGAAAAGGACCAAGATGCGGTTTATCTAAAGTTGAGACGCCAGTTGGACAACTTGACGACGAAAGATCTTGTCTTTGACCCTTACAAGGGGGTTTGGCCAAAGGAAAAGGAAAGATGGTTAGGTGCGACGAGCAAGCTCTTTATTTTGGGCCGTTGTTTCACCCAAGAGGATATGTAATGTATAACCCGACGAGAGTCGCAAGACAATGCGGATACATACAAAAAATCCCAGCGGAGCACAAGGACTTTAAAATCGATGAGAAGAAAACCAAATCATATTATAATGATATTAATATTGTTCACAAACCTTTACCATCATGTAAATATTGGGATAATAGAAGGTTCAACGGATATGCTATGGATGGTTGATTTAAAACTGATGATGAGGCAATTCCGGGTTACATGCCGTGGTACCTCAATATTTCGCATACTCGAGTGATACGAGTAGATGAGAGGCCCCGACAAAGATACCGCTCTCGAATTCCTGGTGCGTATTATTTCTCAATTATGGTTTTGTTAATTGTTTTAGCATTATTTGCTTAATGTTTGTTGTTTACAATGGAAATAGAGAAGACGAGTCGGGCACTTGATAAGCCAAGCACAGCTAGGTATCGCGGGAGGGAAAAATATTAAGGATAATGAAAAGCTGATTGATGAACTGAACAGTCTCGAAGATGTAGAAGCGGGTGCAAAGTTTGGGGAACCGGTGGAGGTGGAGGAGCCAAAGAAAAAGAGGAAGAGAGCCGCCCAAAAAAAGTATTCTGAAGGTGCATCGAGTAGCGCCCAAAATGCTAAAAGAGGACGAGGTGGTCGTGGTCGTGGAAGTGGTCGTGGTGGGGATGTTGATGAATGAATAGTTTCAAACTTATGTCTTTAACTATTGATAATTATGGTGTCAAAACTTATGTCTTAAACTTATTGTCGAATTATGTTTGGTTATATTCCTAGTTTATGAATGACTGAATCTGGTTTATTTTGAAAATTGTTTGTGTTTGTCTAAGACGCGACAAAAGAACCAACTACAATGTTTGTGTGCAAAAAATGCATGATTCTGTAAGTTTTTTTCTGCCTTAATCGGTTTACATGTACCTATATAAAATCCGATTCTGACAATTCTCAAGGGGTACAATTTCAGAATCGGGTTTTGAAGTTGCACCATATAGACCGATTCTGAAAATTGTGTTCACCTGGTTTTTAAGTTTTCAAAATCGGTTTATAAGGATACTTTGAAAGTCCGATTCTGACAAAACAAAAAAAATCAGAGTTTTATAATCGGTTTATGTGGGCATCCCATGTAATCCGATTCTAGTGAGGAAAAGTGACAATGTTCCTGTATTTTTTTTTCTTCCAATAATCGGATTATTGAGAGGCTGAATTTGACAACCTTTATAATCGGTCTATCTTGGCATCACATATAATCCGATTCTTGGCAAGGAAAAGTGGCAGTTCTTCTGTAACTTTTTTTGCCAAGAATCGGATTACATCTGCAATATTAAATTATTGATAGGCACAATTTTTATGTTTTTGCAAGGACGCAATCGAACTATGTGGACATACCTAAACTCCGATTGATTGAATTGAATTTGAAAAAAATAGCCGTTGATTCTTTATCTATATAACTTAGCATAGAAAATGGAATGGGAACCGTATGCAGATTTGTGTCTCGTTAAATCGTTTGCTAATACGTTTCGTGAACGTCCGAATGAAATCTATTCAATGTTTTGTTAGAGAGATAAAGAGTTCTTTTATGGGCGAACCGGGAATCCCAATAACCGCAAATGGAGAGACTTGGCATTCCGATTCAACTACATAAAAAGTGCAATGTGAGAGTATGTTAAAGTTAGAAATATGGTGTACCAACATCATCCACAAGCTCCTCTTAGAGAAAAAGTGAGCAATCCGATAATATTTATACTTATGTCATCTTTAAAAGCTAGCATACTAACATTTAAGAATTCATTGAATTTCAGCTGGAACGTTTCAATGGGCTATGGAGAATTCGTAATGGGGAAACTAAGTTCATTCACCACAAAGAATATACGACGTTGTACCGACGTGCTCGGAGGTTCATTGACGAACATTTGATGTGTCAAATTCTAGAATACCCATACTGAATCCTATCCTATATATGTCATGCGATAATTTCCTAAACTATGTAATGAATATCTTGTTTCTGAAAGTAAGGTATAATCGGTTTATGTGGGTGTTGATGGTGGTTTTTAGCTTAGGGTTGAAATCGTAAAACCTTACATCTGATGTGACGTCACTCTGTAAAGGAAACGGTGCCGTGAGTGCTAACCTCTCCACCGGCATATTTATTGATCCGTTCAATATACTTACATGAAATTTATCCGTGATCGGCGAATGTAGCAACCATCCCGGATGTTAGAAATTTCGGCGCCTCGCCTATATTCACTTAATATAAGTTCCTTTGAATGCCTTTTATGCTATGTTCTCCGGCTGAACCCTTAATGTTGATATGGCATGACGATTTGTGTTCACTCGCAGCAGAGTAGCACGAATTTCCAAGTATCAAGGATAATGTCTTTGCATAAGGTATTCAATCATAAAAAGCATGCTGCTCTCTGGCAATGAACTTAAAAGAACTCTATGTCAACACATAGAATTCAATCAATTGACCTGACTAACTTGCAGAAGTTAGGGTTTTGCGCCTCGCACAGTATATCAGACCTTTCTTGTCGAAATTAAACCTAGGCAAACTAGGTAATTAATCCGCCATGGATTAGAAGGTGCAAAACCTTACTCAGAATCAGAAAACAGGGAGCCGCAGCAGCAAAGGGAGGCGTGGCCATGCATTAGGACAACTGGCCCCACTTGCCATTGGCCACGCCCCTTCCTAAACCGGCCCTATTTCTCTCGACCAATCGTGTCGCCTCAAATTAGCCACGCGCACATAAGTTGTGGTTGTGCCCATACTTGCCGGCCCCACTTGCCATCGACCAATCAGGTCGCTCTAAAGCCGCCACACTCTCACCAGAAGTGTAGCCGCGCCTTATTTTTGGCCGCCCCCTTTTCTTGGCCAATCAAGTCGCTCTAAACTTTCCACCACACATTAAAGGCCAAACACACCCTGCTGCGCCACCATACTAACTGGCAAGCCCTATTTCTTACCAAGACGCCAAATCCTATCCTTGGCAACGCCGCCAAGCCCTAATTCTTACCACGACGCCAAATCCAAGCCTTGGCCACGCCGCCAAGCCCTAATTCTTACCACGACGCCAAATCCTAGCCTTGGCCACGCCGCCAAGCCCTAATTCTTACCACGACGCCAAATCCTAGCCTTGGCCACGCCGCCAAGCCCTAATTCTTACCACGACGCCAAATCCTAGCCTTGGCCACGCCGCTAAGCCCTAATTCTTACCACGGCGCCAAATCCTAGCCTTGGCCACGCCACCAAGCCCTAATTCTTACCACGACACCAAATCCTAGCCTTGGCCACGCCGCCAAGCCCTAATTCGTACCACGGCGCCAAATCATATCCTTGGCCATGCCTCCAAGCCCTAATTCTTACCACGGCGCCAAATCCTAGCCTTTGCCATGCCGCCAAGCCCTAATTCTTACCACGTCGCCAAATCCTAGCCTTGGCCACGCCGCCAAGCCCTAATTTTGGCCACGGAGTCAAACCTTAGCTTTGGCCATGCTACAACGCCACATGCGTGGCCATGCCACGGCTACTAGGATGCCGCTATGCCGCGGCTACGCCATTAGCATGCCGCTATGCCATGGCTCCACCAGGCGCTACTATGCCAATGGCGCCACTTCGCTATACAACAATATGCGGCCATAATCAATGGCCACTCTTCCTCATGAGATGCAATCTCAGCCGTCCAAGTTTGCCACTGAACTGACAGACTTGCGGCAAGTCCCAGGCAACCTGCTACGCCACGGCTATGCCAGGCGCCACTATGCTAATAGCGCCACTTTGTTACACAACAAAGATGTGGCCATAATCAACGGCTACCCTTCCTCATGAGATGTAATCTCAACCATTCAAGTTCGCCACCAAACCGACGGACTTTTGGCAAGTTTTAGGCGGCCGACCAAGGCAAGCCTAATAGCATCACATGCAATTTTCCTATGGCAAAGCTCTTGACTTTGACTTTCCACACATAGCAACCTGCTACATGTTTTCCACGAAAACACTCGAGACATCAAAAATGTCACAAACTGGGGGATACTCATCTGGGTATTGGTCTGGCGATTTACAGCGTGCGGCGTGTAATGCGCCCGTTACAAGAAAGTGTCATGAAGTAGGACAATTAGTGGTGGTGAAAAGTAACAGTGTAAAAAATTCATTTCCTTCATCATGGAAGCGTAATGACTGACGGTTACACGGATTCACTTCCCTCATCATAGAAGCATAACGTCTGACGGTTAGATGTTACTCTATTCTTCCACCACTCAATCGTTTCCACTTCCTACGAGACCAGGGTACGTTTCAATATGACTTGTATAAATAGGCTTCACCTATTTTCACCAAACAACAAGTTTTGGTCGGCAACAATACAGTATCTAGAAATCACCTGGTAGCTTTCCATTCTTCTAACCAGTTCTACTTCCGATACAAGTCATAAAACAAACCACACCTTCAGAATCAACGATTCTGGTCTCAACACTCTCTTCGCTTTCCTCCCTAAGACTAACCCTTGTCCTTCACTTTGTGACCGAAGCAAGGATGGAACAACCATTTCTTGGTTTAGGCCAGGATTGTACAGATTGATCTCTCGAATCAAAAGTACTCCCATGCAGTGCATTGTTTAGGGTTTAGATTCTTTTCTCACCCACACACCCGAAATTACCAAAATCAGCAGAAACAGTTTTCACCCACAAACAGTGGGCATATATAAACACCGATTACAACAATCGGTTTATTTTGGTATTGAAAAAACCCGATTCTGGGTTTACTTCATTCTTTGAAAAAATTCAACCCTGAATCGGTTTACAACTGCTAACATCAACCGATTCTGGATCGAGTTTTGAAAAAAAAAAAAATCAAGTTTTTGATGATGAATTAATGGTAGTTGATTTCAGGGTTACTTGATTAAACATCATTTAATCACCCAAATTAGCACTAATCAATTAGGGGTAGTTTTGTCATTTAATAAAATAATTGGATAATGGGTTATCCATTTTACTTCAAATTATTCTTTAATTATTCTTTTTTGTCTTGTAGTCGTAGGCCCAAATTAATCCCTATAGGCCCCAATTTAGTCAGGAAACAAAAATTTGAATATACTAACTCGGCAGTAAATGCATTTCAGGATTCCAATTAAGCTTTTCTAATTCTATTAACTGCAGTAATAATCATTCGAAATTTGAGATCCTAAACCAAAGATAATATTGTGCAAGGCCCTCGTGCATATACAACCACTGTTTTTTGTGCCCCCATCAATGAAAATGCTGTCTAACAAGCGTTTTTAAGCCTGGCTAATTTGGGGCCTATAGGTTTTTCCTTCTCACACCCCAAATTACTCTAGGCATCCAAACCTTATTAAAAATACTAATTTACCCCCACATTAATTTCTAAAACTCACTAATATAAATTCTAATCTTTCTATTTTCAGTAAATCCAAAATTAAAAAAAAAACTAAACCTAAAAAATCTTTCCATTTCTATCATAAACTTTCCAAATTCTCAAAACCCTAATTAAATTTTTTTTTTCATCCTCTACTCCGACGATCTTCGATCCAACCAAGAATAAGGTAAATCTCCATCAACCCATATTCTTATCTTATTGATTTACATCTTTAATTCAGCTTTTTTGACAAATCAAAACTCTGATTATACCAAAATCGGTTTTTATTGACCTATCGAATAATCCGATTCTGGATTTTTTTCGACCATGAAGATCATGCACAGTAATCGGTTTATATTAGGATTAACATTATCCGATTGTGTTTATATGCCAGAATCGGTTTATATATGTAATATGTATAATCCGATTAATATAGTCTTTTCATCTTTCTTTCAGAATCGGGTTACATATATTTCTTTATGTACCGATTTTTAACTTGATTTTTGTTTATTTTTTGTGTAGAATGGACTTCAGACACCTACCATTCTACAATCGCGATTTAATCGTGGAGGATATCTTGAGGCAACCACAAAGAGTGCCGGTGAGGAGCCTATACAAGTTTGCATTCGGAGCTGAAACCCGGCTTGAACAAGCCCTGGCATTGATTGATAAGCTTTCACTTGAAGAGCTTATTGAGGCCATCACCTTCGCCAGGATGAGGATAAACGTTATTTCATCTGGGAGGGAGGTCCATGCAGAAATACAAGATATGTGGGAACTAATGGCTGAAGCACAAGCTGCTGCTCCTGATGGTGGTGATGCTGGTGATGCTGCTCCTGCTGATGATGGTGATGCTGGTGCTGGTGCTCCTGCTGATGGTGGTGATGTTGGTGTCGGTGCTCCTGCTGTTTAAGTTCTTATTTTTAAGTTTTACATATTAAAAGTTTAAGTTTACAAGACTTGTGGTTATTTTAAGGTTTTTATTTTGGATGATATCTGTGTTGAACTTGATGAACTTGAAGCTTTAATTATAATTATGTGTTGCTTTACAATTCTAGCCTGACATGTCAAGAATCGGTTTACTCGATATGTCTTTATAAACCGATTATGCAGGCCAATCTTTCTGGATGTTATTGAATCGGATCACATATGGAAATATATAAACCGATTATGCAGGCCAAACTTTCTGGATGTTATAGTATAGAATCAGATCACATATGGAAATATATAAACCGATTATGCAGGCCAATCTTTCTGGATGTTATAGTATAGAATCGGATCACATATGGAAATATATAAACCGATTAGTATCGGTGAAAATTCAAAATTTAAAATGACTCTAATTGGTTTACTTTGGTCGCAAGAAAGACCGATTCCTTGTGGCATATAAACACAATCGAATTTTATAGTCCTTCTAAAAGACCGATTATTTCAAATTATTACACGTTTTTCAAAAAAAAATAGCTATTTGGGACTTTCTCTATAAATAGAGACCTCACCCTTGGACCCCATTTGCCCCAAAATTGATCATTTTATTCCCCATCACTCCATATACTACACAACTACTCATTTCATACATATACATACAAGAAATGGCATCATTCGACTCCGCGGAAGATTTGGCAATCACCAAAGCTAGGTATGCGGAAAAACGACTTAGACGTCAATCCTCCGAAAGGGTGGATTCAGTAACCTTTTGGGCTAGGGTACACAACACATTTAGCCAAGAGTTTTGGAATCCTAACTCAAGAAGTGTTCAACAAGTGCACGATAGGCACCTAGTCATAGAAAATGCGATACTTGCTTTTTAGCTCTCCAACCTCGGATTTTTAACACTCGCCCCTTCACCTTGTCCATTGCACAATTTGTAAGTAATTTTGTGGTTTATTTTACGTGACCCATGTTGTTTTATCTTCCATTGAAACACCACTAACAAATGTAAGTTTGTTTTTGTGTTTTTGTAGCACGAAGCCGTGAAAGCGCTACTTGGAGGTAAAGGAGGAAGCATTCGCATTCGATGCAAGCTATCACTTCTTGCGCGGATAGAATCCCGGAGGATAACCGGACTACTTGGATGCGGTATCGTCTTCGTCGGAGGAAGATTGATGGCTTTAGAAGTTTTTTTATAGGTTTTGTGGGTAGACCTCTATGTAAACCCTCACGAGACTATAACTCGTCCACTAGGGTCGCCTAGGGGTTTAAAGGCTTGATGCATGTGCTAAATGCATCCTACAATAATAATGCGATGAATGAAAATTGGTAATGAAAGGAAACAATCGGTTTATATATGTCATTAGAAAAATCCGATTCTCATAATCAGATTATAAAACATGTCAAAGTAAACCGATTCTGGATGTCCTCTGGTAATTCTAAACACCAATCCAGAATCGGTTTACAAGTGAATGAACGTAAACCGATTCTGTATAACTTTTACGGAAAAAAAATCAAAATGTTGATGTTTTGATGAACTCTCTAACATTAGTTAATCTCACATCCAAAACAAAATTAACCCCTAATATGATTAATTAGTGCTAATTAATCAGGGGTAAAATAGGTAGTTTGGTAATTATTTCGATAAGGGGTGGTGTGAAGTGATTTCTAGCGACCTTTTTTTATCATCTAGCTATAGGCCCAATTAAGTGGTATAAGCCCCAATTTAGCCAGGCTTTTAAGAAACTCTTCAGTTTCCTATTATCATCTACATTAATGATACATTTATAACTTTCAAGCTCTTAATTCATTCTGATACATAGTATTTGAAGACTCAAAATCTGTCTCTGTCTGTCTCTCTCCCTTTCCCTCCCCCTCTCGTATACAAAGATGAAGAAGTCTACTACTTTTGAAAATCTTCCTAATTATTACACTAATAACAAGAAAGGAAGAAATGATGGTATGAATGTAGGGAGATTAGTGTTGTTTCTGTTATGGGTAATTGGTGTTACATCAATTTTCACTGTTTTCATTATCTATTCTCCTAACCCTTTTAGTTATAAGGCTAAGGAGAAGCAGCATCATTTGGCGAAAAACTTTAGTGCATTTTACGAATGGAGTTTGAAGAACATTACTACGTCGCCATATCACAACACATTGGATGACAGTATCACGGTTCCTCAGCATGATGTAAACCAAACTACTGTCATGGCCATTAACCCCCAAAATGGTATGTCAATAACAATTTATTTTTTCCTTTTTTGTATTCCTGGTATGCTAAGTTTCCCATGCATGACCAGGGGACACGAACATGCCTTCCGTCTCAATCACATGCCAGTAAGAAGATCAAATATTAATAAGTTTTTCTAATTAAGATTGTGTTTTGTTTTATTTTGTTTGTGGTGTAGAGAGGGTTGTTGAGAAAAAGTGCGACTTGTTCAAGGGGAGATGGATTCCGGACCTTAACGGATCACTATACACAAATTGGAGTTGTCCAAAAATGCTCAGCTCGAAAAATTGTCGTAAACATGGAAGAAAGGACGTTGATTATATGAATTGGAGATGGAAACCAAATGAATGTGAGCTTCCAAGATTTAACCCGGAGACATTCTTATCAGTTGTTCGTGGTAAGAAGTTAGCGTTTATTGGTGATTCTGTTGCTCGGAACCAAATGGAATCTCTTCTTTGTCTCCTGTCTCAAGTAAGTATCACTTCATTTTTTTTTTTTCTCCAACATCTTCTTAATCTTGGTTTTGCAGTATTAATTGCTCCAAGATTTTCCATTAATTTCCACACCTTTATAGTGTGTTCATGCATCTTATCTTAATTGCCCATAAATTTGGAGCATAAAAGGAATGCCATGCCTCATGGCATATAACCCCAATTATTTAGACAGTCATAATTATGTAGATTGTAGACTATTAGTGTTGAAGGTACTTGCCTCTTGTGTAGACTGATAGTGTTGAAGGTACTTGCATCTTGTGTAGACTAATAGTGTTGGCGCCAGACTCCTAATTACTTACCAGATAAAATTTTCAAATTTGCAGGGCGAAACTCCAAAAGATGTCTACAAGGACTCTGAAGATGGATTTCGAACAGTTTACTTTCCTTCTCATGATTTCACTCTAATGGTCTATTGGGTAAGATTCCTGGTTGTTGCAGAACAGAAAGGGATTAATGGTACGACTAACACAGATGTCTTTGACATACACCTCGATAAGATCGATATTAGCTGGGCTCAGAGACTACGCGATCTAGATTACGCTGTCATTTCTGATGCTCATTGGTTTTTCCGGAAGAATTACTTATATGAAGGCGGTAGACAAATAGGCTGTATCTATTGCAACGAACCAAACGTTCCTGATCTTGGAGTTCCATTCGCCGTCGGTAAAGCCTTTGGATCCGTTCTTGAATACATCAATGATTGTAAGGAGTGCAAAAAGGGCTTAGTTACTTTGCTTAGAACGTTTTCGCCTGCACATTTCGAGCACGGGTCTTGGAATGGTGGAGGGACGTGTAATAGAACAAGTCCTTACACTGAGGAACAAGTCAATTTAGCAAGCACCGAAATGGAAGTAAGGAGTGTTCAAGTGAAAGAGTTTGAGAAGATTAAGAAGAGAAGAGAAGGAAAGAGATTTGAGATTTTGGATATAACTAGGGCCATGATAATGCGACCTGATGGACATCCAGATCTCCATTGGGACAATCAATATATGAAGGGTCACAGTGATTGTGTTCATTGGTGCTTACCTGGACCTATCGATGTATGGAATGATTTATTGATGGCCGTGTTACAGAAGGAAGATGGTCACTCGACTCACTCCTCCAGTAAGTAGACAATATAGAGTTTCATCTATTGTTTGGTGGTTTTGGTTCATATATAATTCAATGTATTGATTTTTATTAAAAGCTTTAAAGAATCGACTCACTTGGCAGAATAACATCAGTTTCTTTGGTGCTTTAAACTGTACATGGCTTAGTTAGATTCATACGATTATTCCTTTAAGCACATAGAAAACTACGATGGGGATTGGGAAACTTATAGGCCGGATCATATACAACTCGATCCTTGAGAAAGCTTTTAAGGCTGTATTGTTATCTGTCCTGAACTGCCTTTGCAAGAAAAACACCAAGCCAGTGAGTGACCTTCATGCCCAGTTGATGAGTCCCGCTTGATTCTAAGCCGATGCTCAACTTGCAGCGTACTCTCTATGTTGGCCATCATCTGGGCTTGCAGTGTTATGCATATGCCGGTAGAAAACCAATGCTCATGTGTTTTTCAGAAAGAATTACTTATATGCAGTGCTCACTCAATTTTGTAGATATATAAATTGATATGAATCGTTGATTCACAATTCAGCATCCAGTTCTTCGAGTTGGATGGATACTTACAAAAAAAAAAAAAAAATTAAAAGTGAACTATGTCGCAAATCTCGACGTAAAAACCTTGTCTGCAGTGGTGGGGAAAGCGGGCCAATAATATTTAAGAAAATCAAAAAGAAAGAAGGCTTTTGTTAAACAAGTTGCAACCCTTTAATTGATGGAAAAAATGCATAAAACTGTACTCCAAAGTCATAACAATATCGACCCTCTTTTAACTCCATTGGGATGACAAACAAGTTGCAACCCTTTATTGATGGAAAAGCATTTCTCCAAAGTCATTATCGACCCTAACTCCATTGGGATGGAAACTGTCCAATTTAGGATACATTTCAAAGTTTTGATAATGGAAGACATTCGGCCTGTTTCAGTGGTAGGGACAAAACCCATAAGGGGAATGATATTATTGATCCAAATTTGGGATGATCCGATGTATTACATTTACTATAATTTACATTAAACTCTTACTTAAGTTAGAGAAGATACAATAGATATATCTTGGAATATAATTAGAAAAACAATAAAGCTTACAAAATCTTTTGAATATCCTGTCTTAATATCGTCGGCATTTTGTATACTGATACATTCCTAAAACTTTGTTTCCCAACTAGCAATTTGCAAATCGAATCTCTAAAACTTATTATAGTATACAAAAGCACAAACGCGCTTTCAGGAAATGTAAGAAAGTGGGAACATCTTTACCGAGAAGATATCAATCAATAACTGTACCAATGTTCACTTTATCAAATTAGCAAAGGCCATTAACACATGCCGAGTATAGCAGTATTATCAGCAAGAGATGGATAACTTAACAGAAACAGTTCACAGAGTTAATGCAATCAACATTCGTTGAATGTTTTCGTAACCTGGTTAATTAGACCAAACATTACAGGATACAAACACCTCTCAGCGTCCATGATTTTTGAAAAAGTGGATCCTGCTCAAATCTCCCTAAACTATTCGACAATGACTGTGAAATCATCTTCTAGTGCTTCGACCTGGTTTATATTGTCGGCACTTGGTACAACCTCAATTTACATTGTCTTCATTTTCTATTCTTTAAATCCTTTTGATCTCAATAAAAGTTCTCTCATTATCAATTCAGGTAAGGGTACCTTCAACAATTCATTCTTCATATTTTCATCTTATTTCTGTTTCTATCAGTTTCTGGTTTAACTCCGAACATTTATGTTTTTTGGTGAAGGTATAGACTACAGTGTTGCTGAGAAGAATAATGCAAGGTCTGTCATCATAAACCCTGGTAAGGCTACACTAGTATATGATAGTTTCAATCTTTATGTTTCATTTTTGTTCCCGTCAGTTTCTTGTTTAACTCTTAATAATTTCTTTGTTGAATGTATAGATTACAATGTGACTGAGAAGAACAAGTGCGACTTGTTTAAGGGTCACTGGGTTCCAGACCCAACAAGACCACTTTATACAAATCGGAGTTGTCCAACGCTGCCTGATTCAAAGAATTGTGCTAAATATGGAAGGAAAGATTCCGACTATTTGAACTGGAGATGGAAACCACAAGACTGTGAGCTCCCAAGGTTTGATTCTAACATCTTCTTGTCAATCCTTCGAAGTAAAAGGTTAGCGTTTGTTGGCGATTCTGTTGCTAGAAATCATATGGAGTCGCTCCTTTGTCTTCTATCTCAGGTAAGTACTACCTTTTCATCATCTTTCTCTTGTTTTTGTTCAACAATGGCTAGACAGTTTAATATTGCCAAAGTTGTTGCACATTTAAGTTGTATTTTGATTCATCCTGCTTTACAGTGTGTTTTTCTAATGTTACTTTGCAGGACCAAACTCCGATGGAATGGTGGAGGGGCTTCGAAGATCGAGACATAACATTCTACTTTCCGTCATACGATTTCACTCTAATGGTCTTCTGGGCAAATACCTTGGTCCTTGCAAACGAGAGACTAGTTAACGGTTCTAAAACTGGCGTGTTCGACTTGCACCTTGACAAGGTTGACCATTATTGGGCTATTCTATTACCAGCTTTGGATTACTTAATCATCTCCGATGCTCACTGGTTCTTCCGAAAGAGCTATTTATATGAAGGTGGTCAACTTATTGGTTGTATCTATTGCGACGAATCAAATGTCACTCAACTAAACGTTCCATTTGCCATTGGAAAAGCATTTAGATCAACACTTGAATACATTGATGAATGCGAACAGTGTAATGGCTTAGTTACTTTGCTAAGAACATTTGCACCGTCACATTTTGAAAATGGGTTTTGGAATACTGGAGGATACTGTAACAGAACAAGTCCTTACAGTGAAGAGCAAGTTAACTTCGACGGCTATGAAACGGAACTCAGGAATTCTCAAGTGAAAGAGATAGAGAGAATTAGGAGTACAAGTGAGAAGACAGGGAATAACAAGAGATATGAGATCGTGGACATAACCAGGGCTATGATAATGAGACCTGATGGGCATCCTGGGTCTTATTGGAACAATAAAAATGCGCATGGTCATGATGACTGCGCTCATTGGTGTTTGCCAGGACCCATCGATGTCTGGAACGATCTGTTGATGGCTGTGCTGCAGAAGATAGATGGATCGTCCATTGGTTAATGATATCTGGGTTTGTCACCAGTGGTTTTTGCTTATACTTATTATCCCGACAGAGTATATAATATTTCTACTGCAAGCTTGGGCAAAATCATTCAGTTTTGGCAGTAAAGAACAAAATAGTTGCCATAGTTCATGAAATCAAAAGCAGAAAATATCAAGAAGTTTTAAATCTGTTTGCAAGTTTTCAGTGTTGCAACATCTTGTCTTTCTTTTTTCCAGTAGTCCTAGTAAGATTAGGCTTTCATTGAATGAATGACTAATGAGGGTTATGTACTTGAAGGTATCCAGGGTTGTCACAAAAAGCTAGTTTCAAAATTATGTCTGGATGTCCAAAACATTTCACAGTACTGAGATTCGAGATGCAAATGAATCCTCTCTGAGCCATATAATTCAATCTTCCTGGCCTGCTTGAAGCTGAAGTGAACCAACTGAATCAAACTATACAGGTGTATGGGAATTTCGTTTTTATGAAGATAGATAGGAGACATAACCAGCATTTTGATACATATCATAAGACCTCTATACTCCATTTATGCCAAGCCAGTTTTGTGAGAGATTCAACATAAGAGATGGGAAATTTTCAATTTCTAGGTCCTCAAAACTCAAAAGGTTTGTTGATTTCCTAGTACAAGGATTAAAATGGCAAATCAGGCTACAGCCAGGGATCAAAAGGTATCCCCCATCACTTGAAGAACTTATATAGGCATAGCCAAACGACTACCTCTGGTATCAACAAAATCAGTAGCATGCATAGCAAGAACCATAAAAAGAAGTCCTACAACTTACGAACGCAACCAATTAGTTTAGATGAGGTGTGCCAATAAGCGCGTAATAAGGTTTGATGACACTATGTCACCCAAGCTATCCTACCAGCTAACTAGTGTCTTAGAACTCGGAACTATCCTACCAGCTAAATGAGTCTTCATTTTTTTTTTTCATCTTGCAAGTGATCGTAATGTTAAACAACCAGCAGATAAGTATCTTCACTTCCATCCCAAGACCATAAGCATACCCATTACCTAAATTTCAATCTAAAGATGCAGCATTACGCTCATGACAAAATGACATAAGATCTACTCTAATTTGGTATGTTTGAAAAAATATAAAAATCAAGTTAAACTCATGAACATTCAATTCAAATATTACCAGAGGTAAAAAATTCTGATAACCTGAATGTAAATTGATACAAAACGTATAATCCAATACATTCACAACAGTCAACACAATAAATTAGACATAAGCAAATTGACTAGACCACATTATGTTGAACAAAACTACATTTCTACAACACAAACAAATGGAAATACATCTGAAATTCTAATCAATTAAATGAAAACAAGAATAGCTAAATCAATTCTAATACCTTTTCTTAAGCTTCTAATGCATCCCCAAGAGGAAAGGACAGTAGCTCTCGAACCACAGGCGAAAACTCAACCAATCCAATATCCATAGCATACCCAGAAATAGGCAATTTCAGATCTCTTAAAATACAAAAAGCTTCACCAATCCTACTCCTTGGCACCTCTTTCGCTACTGTACAATGAGGTATCCATGAATCTGGCAAATACTCTTCACCAATTTCAATATTCTCTTTTCGCAGTGCATCACACAATTGCACATGAAATTGAAGTAGTGCTGACGTGGGATTAGGTGAAAGAAACAAAACATTTCCTTCACCAGGAAAACTCCCAATTGCAGACATAGATAGTGATAATGGCTCTTGCTTTGAAGCAAAGTTCTTTATAAGGTTTTGTAGTTTAGGTGGATCAAGTAAAGGACTAGATAGAAGAGTTATATGAGGTCTAGATTCCATTTCTATAAGCTGTGTACTGATCTGTCTACGAGCTAAAACATTCCATGCTTTTAAAACTTGGTTTTCTAAAGCTGGGTCAAAAAAGAGTTGAATTGCATAACCTTGAGAAGACATTGAATTGCAAAATCTGAGAAACCCCCACAAAAGAAGATAGAATTATTAGACTACCCAGATGGATGAAAATAGAGCAAATCCAAGTTGGAGATTTAATAGAAATTAAGATCAGAAAGTTGAAAAGAGATGAGTATTTATTTTTAGAGTACCTAAAAGAAGATGATACAAAACCCAAGATGGGAAAGTGAAGATCAATATATAGAAAACCCCCAGAAGAGATGATTGTATCCTTCCAAACGGAGATAAAACAAAACCAAAGTTTTAGATTTAGCAGGAAATAGTTACCAAAATTAAAGAGGGCAGTTGAAGAGAAACTGTGTGAGAGAGAGGGTGTGATGTAAACAAGGTACAAAGAGACCGATGGAATAAAGACAGAAGAAAAAGGGTTTGTGGAAAAACAGAGTGAGAAAGAGACTTACTTTTACCACTGGTGGAGTTGAATGGATGGAGTATAGTTTTTGTCCAAATTGAGAATCTCCAGAGACTAAAAAGAAGTTCATGGACATTAAGATTGTTAAAATTCACGTGTCTATCTATAATTGGCTAAACCCCTTTTTTATCTGCTAGTATATAACCGGCTAAAACTCCATTCAGGAAACTACTACCCTTCTAAACCGACGAGTACATACCAAAGAATCCAATTGTGGAATTGCCTGAACATTTTTTTCAAGTGTTAAATTATTTGATTTTTTCGACTATGATTCAAATTTTCTTAGGGACCCAAAAATCTATTTCGATCCCTTCTACATCGATACCTATCCCGTGACCTAAAACTTGTCTCATCACGAAAGAATTTCCATCCGACCTAAAACAATTTCCAGTGCCATAAAAATTGTTGTACAATCCTAAATCTGTCCTATGCCCAAATTTGTATACGAAAAAAAGGATTAGTAGTTGATTAAAATTTTTATTGATATAACTGATTTTCGATTAAAAGTTTTATTGATACAACTGATTGAAAATCGGAAAAGTTACAAAGATCACATATCAAATTACACGCATCAAATATCTTGATATTACACCAATTCTTGACAAAATTTTCATCAGAGAATTTGCACCACTACAAAATTGTAGCAGCGGGGCTTTTGAAAAATCCAGCCAGGGATTTTCTAAACATCCAGGTTTTTTAACAACTTGTAAAAAGAGGTAACCGTAACAAGAGTAACAATGTCGGTCTTCTGGTAACAACAACAACAATAATAGCATCGGTCTTTTGAGTTTTAGTGAATCGTGTTGAGTCTTGATGAATCGGTCTTGTAAAGAGATGAATATCGTTTGACAATTCTCTCAAAGATGTTCATTGAATTTCAATCTGATATTTTCTAATACAGACTCAGGATAGATGTACATGATATTTAAAACACGAGAATGTTGTGACAGATACAGCCAGTGACTAACGTACACTTTAACTGTCAGGTGGCAGTTAACACACATACACACATTACACACGCTTGAATATAAACACATTCTCTAACACCCCCACCCGCAAGTCCAATGGCTATTGAGAAGCAAAGACACTGAGCTTGGATCGCAGTGTTGAAAAGCGATTAGTGGATAAGCCCTTTGTGAATATGTTTGCAACCTGTTCCAGTGTAGAGAAAAATTTGACCTCTAACAACTTAGCTGCAACCAATTCACGAACATAATGAAAAGCAATTTCAATATGTTTCATGCGATTGTGAAAAATTGGATTTGCAGACAGGTAAGTGGCACCCATATTGTTACACCAGAAAACATATGGTCTGGGAGAATGAAACTATAACTCAGACATGAGAGACTGCGCCCATACCAATTCAGATGTAGCATCAGCTAGAGCACGATACTCTGCCTCAGTGTTAGATCTAGAAACATATTTTTGTTTTCTAGCACACCAAGAAATCAGATTAGGACCCATAAAAACTGCCATGCCACTTGTAGAACGTCTATCAACAATGTCACATGCCCAATCAGCATCAAATAAGCATGCAGTTGTAAAGAACTTGAACATTTGAATTGAAGACCATGGCCTAGAGTGCCCTTTAA
Source organism: Papaver armeniacum (assembly GCA_023531295.1). NCBI lineage: Eukaryota > Viridiplantae > Streptophyta > Magnoliopsida > Ranunculales > Papaveraceae > Papaver > Papaver armeniacum. The sequence goes on along the minus strand of JAJJWW010013784.1, from coordinate 107,632 downwards.
ATATCTTAGAATTCCCTTAACTGCAGTTAAATTGGCTTCAGAAGTAGATTGCATAAATTGGCAAGCTCTGTTGACAACAAAAGCAATATCTGGTCTAGTGATAGTTGTATATTGTAAAGCCCCAACAACACTTCTGTATAATGTTGTATCATCAAAAGGTGAAGAAGAATCATAACTGTTTAAGTAGCAATGGGAGTGGAGCATGGATGAGAAAAAATCATTTTGGTCTTATGCAATAAGTTGGAAATATATTGCTCTTGAGAAATAAGAATGCCTGCACTATTTCTGGATGCTTGAATACCCAAGAAGAAATGTAAATCACCCATATCCTTAATGGAAAACTCTCTACCCAGATCTGAAAGAAGCTTATCAATTGCCATATCAGAACTGCTTGTAAATAGAATATCATCAACATAGATGGTTGCAGAAGAAGACACTCTAAAGAATAAGGAAGTATCAGTTTTAGAAGAATGAAAACCACATTGTAATAAGAACCGACTGAGCCTAGCAAACCAGGCTCTTGGAGCTTGCTTCCACCCATATAAAGCTTTATGCAGTTTGCAAACATGATTGGGAGAAAGCTTGTCAGGATAATCAGGTGGTTGAACCATGAAGAAATCTTCCGATAAGTTGTCATGCAAGAAAGCATTTTTAACATCCAATTGTCTGATTCTCCAACCTTTGTAAAGAGAGATATAAATTATCAATCTGACAGTTGTAGGCTTTACAACAGGTCTAAATGTGTCTTGATAGTCCACACCTTCTACTTGATTGAACCCTTTATATCTCTCAATAGTAGCATTCCTTTTGATTCTAAAAATCCATTTACAACCAATCATATTTGTACCTGAATCAACAAGAACTAATCTCCAAGTACCATTTTGCAGTAATGCAGTAATCTCTTCATCTATTGCAGCTCTCCACTTTGGATCTTTACAAGCTTCAGAATAACATGTGGGGACTGTAATGTCTTCACAAAATGTTTGCACCTCTAAACTAAACACCTTTGGCTTAAAAATTCCTTTCTTGCCTCTAGTAGCCATGGGGTGATCATTAACAATTGGAGAAGAGGCAGAAGCAGATGGGATTTACTATCATAAAGAAGAATCAGTCTTGTTATTCAAAGAGATATCAACTTCATTAGAAATTGTAGCTGAAGTAACTGATGATGGAAGAATATCCATTGCAGAGAGAGATGAAGTACCAGAAGCAGCAATCATAAATAATTGTGCATAAGGAAACTCAGTTTCTGAAAATTTAACATCTCTTGAGATGATAATCTTGTTTGTGAAAGGATTAAGACATCTGTATCCTTTATGCATATGACTGTAACCCAAAAATATACACTTTACTGATCTAGGTTCAAGTTTATGAGCATTAATTAAAGGGCCTTAGACAAGGATAGCAGGCACAACCAAGTGTATGTAGAAAATTGTAGTCTGGTTTAAGATTAAAAAGACATTCAAGAGGTGGGTGTTTTTGTAGTGTGGGTGTTGGAAGTCTCAAATGCATATCTCCAATATGAGATTGGGAGAGAAGCATGTGAAAGGAGAGATAATCCAACCTCTACAATGTGTCTGTGTTTCCTCTCAGCAGTACCGTTCTGAGCATGTGCATGAGGTTACGATACTCTATGACATATGCCATATTTTTCCAAGAACCTATTCTCACCTCCCCAATCAGATTGAATAAACTTGATCTTTCTACTTAACATATTTTCAGCATGGGATTTGAATTTAATAAATGTATCGAGAACTTCTGACTTGTAAGCTAAAGGATAAAGCTATGTAAATCTGTTGTAAGAGTCAATAAATGAAACATAGTACTTATATCCATTGACTGAACAAATGGGAGAAACCCATACATCTTTGTGTATTAAATCTAATGGACCATACACTTTATTAGTACTAGATGGATAAGTTAAAGCATGACTTTTAGCTATTTGAAAAGCAGAACATACTTGAGAACATAAATGTTTTTCAGTAGCCTCATTGACTGAAGGTAAAACATGCTTCAAAGTGTTATAGGCAGGATGACCTAGTTTATTGTGCCAGCTTGTTGAAGTTGAAGAAAGTAGAGCTTGTTTCAATTGACCATTTGTGAACTCAAAATTATATAAACCATCTTCAACAGGACCACTGATGAGTACCTTGTGAGTAACCACATCCTTCACATAGAATATATCATGATAAAATTCAAAGAAGCAGTTATTCTCCTTTGTAAATTGATGCAGAGAAATAAGATTTCTAGTAATAGATGACACATGAAGGACATTTGAAAGTGTAAATGTGACATTATCATGCTGAAAATTAGAAGAACCGACATGAGTAATGTGCAAACCTGAACCATTTCCAAATTTAACTTGATTATTCCCCTGGTACCCTGAGTGAAGATTCATATTTGAAAGATCAGCTGTAATATGATGATTGTCCCCTGAATCAGGTATCCATGCAGAGCTAGTAGATGCACTATGATCATTGTAAACTGCATAGGCTTCGGTTTCTGGACACCAAAACTCCTCTGAATCATATCCATAACACTCATAGCTGGTGTTGTAAGCTTGGACCATTGGATTACCATGATACCTATATTTGCATTCTAATGCCAAATGACCAACCTTCTTACATATTTGACAAGGAACATAAGAGTTGTACCTTCCAGGTGATGTAGGTGGGAAAAAGTTAATGTGCCTACCACCATAATCAAATCTTTGAGTTCTACCTCCATTGTCCAATCTGCCACCACGAAAACCACCTCTAAAACCTCCATTTTATATGTTACCATGAAAGCCAGTGGCATCATCGAAAGAACCTCTTTGAGAAGAATTCCAATGAGGTTGAGATTGATTTGGATTCCAGTGAGGTTGAGTTGAAGGAGCATAGAAAGTTGAAGGTGAAGATGAATATGGTGGATAAAATGATAAAGGTTGTTGTGAATAATGAGAGTAAGAAGAATCAAAATGTGAATATTGAGATTATTGTTGAGTAGATACATTTGCTGAAGCTGTTGTGAAATCGACTTTAGATTCAGAGTTAATACAAGCTTCTTCAGAGAGCAAAAGTCCTAACAACTCAGAGGATGTAATTATATTATCATTCTTCAACTGCTGAGTAGAGATCGATGTTTTGAAAGTATTGAATTCAGTTGGTAATCCTTGTAGGATGTGAAAAATTAGATCCTCCTCAGAAATTACTCTATCAATTTGGGCGTGTTGATAAGAAATAGATCTTGCTTTATTGAAATACACTAACATTGAATCATTGCTTTTATTCAAATGAATTAGGTCAGTCTTTAATTGCATCAACCTAGACTTTATTGCGGCATTGTAATTGTGCTCTAATCGTGCCTAGATTTCATGAGATCGGGTGCAATCAATTACTTGAGAGTGAGTTTCCTCAATACAAGCATAGAATAGCCAAGATAGTATTGCTTGATCTTAATTTATCCAGTAGTCATAGATCGGATCGCGTACAAATTCATTTTCAGGATATAAATCAACAAACGATGGATCTTCAACAATTGCTTGAACTGCTGGTGATGTTTTGTGATAGTATTTTGCTGGACATTGAAATGAACCATCGACAAATCGAAACACATTGTAACTACGCAGAAGGGGTACAATCTGTTATTTCCATAATGTGTAATTGGTATTTGTTAATTTGGAGGGTGGTTTGAATGTTAATGGTAGATTTTTCTCACTAGTTACCATTGTTGATATGATAAAGAAGAAATTAGGTATTTGATACCATGTAAAGAGATGAATGTCGTTTGACAATTCTCTTAGAGATGTTCATTGAATTTCAGCATGATATTTTCTAATACTGACTCAGGACAGATGTACAAGATATTTAAAACATGAGAATATTGTGAAAGATACAGCCGGTAACTAACGTACACTTTAACTGTTAGGTGGCAGTTAACACACACACATTACACACGCTTGAATATAAACTCATTCTCTATAGGTCTGAATCGGTAATAAAATTTTGGACTGTCTGGCTGATCTTAGTGATGAAGTAACTGATGAGCTTGTTGTTGATGGATTTGAAGATCTTGTTCCTAGTTTTATTTTTGTTGATGTGGCTTCTATCAAAAGATGAAGTACTTCTTCTACTGAAAAACGATTCACCACTCTTGATTGAAACAATCATTTCCATAAACAAAAATTTGCTTGTAAAAAACAGATTACAACAAAGGATTCAGGAAAAACACCCAACTCTTGATCTAAAGTATCTAAAGTTTCCATTTCCAAATGAGAAAATCTGAGCAAAAGGATTCAGGCTGCGTGAGAAGTTTTCGTTTCCGGGAGGCTTTTTAGAGGAGAAGGTTTTTCTTCCTAAGTGTTAAACACATATATTTTTTATCTACCAGATTCTTACCCCAAAAACATACACCTCGAATGTGTTGTAAAAATATTGGTCCATGCCACTTAGATTAAGACTCATCACGGGCCTAAAAGAATGCATCGTTCCAGATGTAGCACTTTGGTGCATACCACATAATGGTGTAAAAAAAATGGATAAGAAAAGCAGTGTATGTAATTCTATTGGAGTGTTAATTTTCTGTGATTGACGACCTATGCAACACTGGCACTTCAAAATCGGTTTTCTATTCGTATCACTAATGTATCGAGGTTGGAGATATTTTTGAATACGTACCGAAAACTCTTTTTAGAATAATTTTTCTTAACTATAAAAACATCGGAATATTTGGAATATCTTTCAGATACTTCATGAGATATCTGCTATAATTTTGACATATATGTACACACAATTTATTAGAAAATAGCGTGGAAATCTAAAAAGATCGCTTGACCCGTGAATCCTGACAACTCTCTACCCTATTATTATGGACAAAGTTCAATCACGTGATATTATTTGGATCAGTTCTGCGTGGAATATCCTATTTAGTACCAGGAAACCTCGACTTAACCAAAGTTAAAATGGTAAGTTATGCACAACTGCATACCTTACCCGGCTTATTATTTTTGGGGTTTGGCTCCCCTTTTCTAACTTTTTCGGCTGTATTAGTTTACCCATCTTTGATTGTATCACATCTTTTTTGCCATCTAAATTTTCTCTCTATGTTTAATGCTCATATTACCAGTAAGTATAAAAAAGACTGGATCATAAGGGGTATCCTCTTGATCTCTGTAAACAAGACCCTCGGGCTTCAGGTTAAGTGTTCGAAACCCTAAATCAATACAACTCTTATATATCATATCTTATATTTATCATGTAATCTGTACTTTGGTGTATGTTGGCTTTAGCATTGACACAAGGGGTTCGACTTAGCCTTTTCGCAACAATGAAATTATGGAAAAATCAATTTAATGATACAAAAACACTAATAATGATATGATTTACGAGATCTCCATTTAAGACATAAACCTTTGTTTGTGATATTCTCCGTTTAAAACGTGAAATTGAGTTGAGACTTTTTCTTTTTGAGTTAAGTTAGTCTGCAGTTCAAATAATAGAAACTTGGGACAAACTACCTTGTATAAATAACAATTAATTGCAAAAAAAAAATTAAAAAGGGTGTAACCACGCGGATCTCGTATTTGCAAAATTTAAGTGTTGCAATAAAGAAAACATCATTAGCCGACAACAGATTTTACGTACTTTATGTAATAAAAACTATAAAAATACTTCATAACCTTCATATCAACTTGACGGAAGGAATTAGGCAACATATCCATCATGATAGATAACAACATTCTGAAGAAAACACTATGTCCACGGGTGTAGTTCTGCTGCTAATAAGAAGAAAAGAAAGAATTTTTGTTGTAAAAGATTTAACTACGACATGAAAGTCCAGTCGACAAAACTGACATCGAGAACTTGCGGCCAACGCATAATGGAACCTTAGAACCAAATCTATAAAGAAAATTCACCAGAAGCAAAGCATCAGTGCAGATAAACACACATAAACAAAAATTCGCGCCATAAAACTGGCATAACAGAAAATAGATATATCACTAAAGGCACATATTGTAACACGTGCAACAAAGTGGGAAAAACTTTTAGCAGCAGGCGCACAAAGGGAAGAGCAGTGGGACCCCCGTGAAATTGACTAAGACAAGAGAAGCCATGAAACAATGGACACCAATAGTTGCTCTACAAGAATATACGCAACAACTAGATTAGATAATACCAAATATACCGAACAAAGTATTGGTTTGACTAGGAAATCCAACCTAACAAATAGACACACATGCGTCCAAGATCATAGAAATGGAAACGAATACTGGGGAGCGCATTCGAACAAAATTCGCCTTATATTAGCAAGAGGTCAAAAAAAGAAGGGTATTTTTGAGCTTTTGCATAAATTAGGTCCCCTTATCCATATTTTGGACATTTTCATCGTATGTAGCCCTCTATTTTTTTTAATAAAAGAGGCATGCCTCAACTTTCCATTAATAATACTGATTTGAGATCGAAATCGTTACAGGGTTTAGAACGGATCACCATACAATCATCAAAGTTTAAATTTCTCCACCAGTTATTGACTTTTGCTTCAACCCTTACAATCATTTCAACCGAAATAGACTTCCAATATGATAACTCCGCATCAAATGGACAAATCTGTTTCACAACAATAAATACTTGCATCACCGCCCAAAATAGTGATGGGATCTCTACAATATTTAAATCCAACCGGGTTTTCTGAATACTTTTTAAAACAAACTAACCTAAACTATCAGGAGATCAAGTCCGTTTTTTTTACAAGACGAACTTGCATCACTACCAAAAGTAGTGATGGGATCTTTGAATGATCCAACCAGGTTTTTTCCATACAGTAACTTAATCTAAAGTAACATAAATAAGAAAGGTAACAAAAAACTTTTGGATCAGTTGGAATCAATTGTAATCGGTCTGAATCGGCTTTGAAGTCATGGTAACACTTGTAGTTGTATTTGATGAAGGTGTTGATGATCTTGATGCTTTTTCTGCTGTAGATAGTTGAATCTGTTGTTCTTGTGAAAAGAACTAAACCACTAACCGTGTTCTTCATTTTCTCAGCAAACTCCACCTGATTTCAAAAAATCAAACCAAACCCTTAAAAACGATAACTGAATCGGAAACTGTAAGGATAAAACGAAAGGCAACTTAAGAAAATGAAACGTAGATGATTAGAGAAGATAAAGAAAAGCTTGTTGATGATTTGGACTGCTCAGATAGGGTCCAGATGAGCAGAGCTGAGTAAATGGGTTTTTCAGTTACTTGGGTTCTTAATAGCTAGAGATTTTTTTTTCTTTTCAAGAGAGATGTATGCAACCCTCAAATTATTTTGTTTGCGGCGCCATTAATAGGTTTCTTGAAGAAAAACATTGTTTTTTTGACTGTTGAAAAATAACCATTGTCGTGGGATCGTCTAAATATGCAATTGTTAACTGTCCTACCATAAGCAATTTTTCCACTTCCCAGAACTAGGTTTGTCCATCCACGTAGAATATGCCAGCTTCTTTATTATTCTCTAGGTACACGTACCATATAAAAGCTTGACTTTTTTTTTGAAAGTAAAGATAATATATTACTGCAAAGACAGGTAGTCTAGATTCAGTCTCATTTGGAACTAACTCAGATTGAGTTGTCCTTCTGATGGCTAAATCTATATGATTAACGTCATCTGAAACTGATCCAAAGTTGGAATTAAGATACATAGATCATAAGATTTAACCATGTCAAAGGTTATCGAAGAAATTAAAAATGAAGGTGCATCATGAAACTAGGAAACCATGTTTGCTTCATTTCTTTCTTTCTTTGCCAAAAGGTATGCTGCTTTGTTTTCCTTTCTATCCACAAAATGAGATCCCCAAAAAGATACTAGTTATTTGCCATCTTCTTAACCTCTTCTAAAATTGCCACACATTTCTAACTGATTGATGATTATTTTCCTTGTAAATACCTGATAGTTGGTTGATTATCTCCTTGAATGACCAGATTTTGAAGATTATTTGTGTTGGCTCATGTTGTTGTCTACAGCCGAGCTACACATTTTTCTTCTTCAGCTAAGGATGTCCTTTCTGTCCAATTACGTATAATAAAACCAAAACCTGCATCAGACTTAGCAGATATCCAGGAAGCATCACAATTTAGTTTAAAAGTGTTTACATGTGGAAAATTCCAAAGTTTGTCAATTTGTAATTTGCTATTGCATTGTTCTAATATTGTGTTCAAGTTTCCTGGATGCCAGTAATTATAATGTCGTGTGATATTTATTTCTAGTTGTTCTGGAGTTTTCAAAAATTCTAAGACATCTTTCTTTCCAAATAAACCAACATTTGGTTGCAGCTAAAGCCATTGAGATGGAGTTTACATCACATTTCCTCCATTAATCTATAATATAAAACAGAAGGTGTTTTTCAGCCTTGGACGATCGGATAACATTTTAAGAGACAAACGATGCATCCGACTATCCCAATCTCATCCCAACAAAAGACACCCGACGATCGTGGTATTTGTAACCTCTTTCATTATAAACCAAAATTTATTGACATTTAATTAATTGATCACATGATAACTCAAAATATAAATTGAATATTAAATACAAAAAAGAAAAGAGGTTAATGGTTTTATGTATAAAATATTATAATAATACATATATGCATTAGTAGGATTTAATGGTGGCAAGGTAAGTACGATGAGAAGTAATATACATGTATACGCTATTACTTGAATAACTCGGTTGTTGGATTTTGGGTGATGTATATGGCTAATTTTATTATGTTTGCATGGAAATTATTTTGTCTTGAAACAAAATAGAAAACTTTCTCGAAATTGAATGATTAAAAGTCTAGAAAAAAAATTACATCAGTCTTAGATCATACTAAAGCAGTGTTGTTACGGCACGAGTTATTTCTAAATTAGATTTGTTACCTCCTTCAATTATGGATATATGCATATAATCCTTATAATTAGTTCCTCACCAATTAAAAAAATTTAATGTGCCAACAAAAAATACTTACCAACTAAATGCTACAACTATATAAACTCATATTTTTTATTCAAAAAAAGAAAACAACTCATATTTTTTTAGAACAAATTACCCACCTTTATCAACCTACAAAGAAAAAATAATATTAAAATATTTGCAGTCACAACATGTAAAAACCCTTATATATGCCTTGAAATAAATCAATTGTCCTTCCTCAACCTGCAAAAAACGAAGAACACGGAACATTATGTTAAAAAACAAAAAACTCATTTCAATTTGACTCAATTTGTTTTTTTTGAAATAACCGAAAAATAAAAATAAATATATACAATTAAGATCTACCCAAATAATGAATCACCAAAACTTTTCGCTTCAGTCATAGCCTAATTTTAATTTTAGAGAAAAAAAGAAATGTTATTTTAAAGCTTATAATTGGCCTAGCTAGGACATGTAGACTCACAAGTTTGCATTCTTTGCAGCCTTGCAAGTGGGACAACAATCTAGCTCGGAATAATATTCATTTTCATAGCTGACATTGAAACCCTAACTTTTTCATAAACTTCCCTGGCTTTTATGGTGATTTCCTTTTTTTCTCTGCATCTGCTAAATTTATTTATTTTTTTCTTCTTGATCATGATTGTCTTTTCCTCCATAACAACACGCTTGAGCATCGTTATCTAAACCTTAAATTATTGACCTATCACTGTCACCAAGTCTTTCTTTATTATCATGATTCACTTCCAGCTTCTCAACTCCTGATTTGGTGTTGGAAACATCGAATATGAAAAATGTGCATAGTGGTGTTATGTTTCATCCGAAAATGGTTGCAAATATCGATGAAGTTTCAACACAATATTCTGAGAAGTTTCAGCATAATATTTTGAATAGAACACAACAATATCACAGACAACCAATCTTTGGGGATCGACTAAAGACTGTAAGTGTAATCTCTGAGGACCGAATAAAGGTATTTTAGGCAAATTATAACAATGTATCTGGCGTTTTTATCAGAAATTATTATTTTAATCAATTATAAGTGTAACGAATTTATAATTATCTGGATGACAAATATCTAAACAAGTTATAGTTGTATATATCTAAGAAAGAAAGATTACTAGAGTTAAAGTTAAGAAGTACTCCTTGTGAGGGCATTGGATGTAAGTTCTATATAGTTCATGCATAAGTACATTCAAATAATAAGTGAAAAGTGGATTCCACAGCCTGCTGATAAAACACACATGTTGTGTAGACTTCCATTACAAATAATTGTCTAGTTGGTAATGTATCTTGTAAACATTTCTATATAAATAATTTGTTTCTCTCAGATGTATCCATGCTCCACAGCCCTTTCCAAAATATTCTTATTTTAGAAGAGATTAAGCCAGATTAATTTTGGAGTTTAGCATATAAGGATTTCACAGTAAATTCTCCATTTCTATTTAGGGTCCATCTAAGTTTGTCCTTTTTTAGTTTTCCATTTTATGTTGAGTATAATTTTATGTTTATAATTTCCTTAACCACAAAATTTTCAAAAACAGATTCAGCAAGTCAGGATTCCTCTTCTTAGTATCAGTTTTTATTAAATCTGACACAAGTGTTATGTTTGAGTTACCTCTGGGAACCGATTTTGCCAGAATCTCTTCCCTATTAGGTAACCATTTATCCTCCCAAATGTTTATGGCAGAGCCATCCCACTTCCGACACACTATATTTTTTTATATGTTCGACACCTTGTAAGATGCAGTATCATATCCAAGGAGCTTTTGATTTCTTCTTCGAATGAAGAGCTCCTATTTTTAAAAAAAAATATTTTTCTTTCAAGATTTGTGCCCAAGGGTCATTAGGATGGCTTACTAATCTCCAAGCTTCTGCTAATCATAGATTGGTTAGTCTTATTAGCTTCCTTAAAACCTAACCTCCCTTGATCTAAAGGTTTACACAGAAAGTCAAAAGATTGGATGTATATTCCTTTAGAGTTAGTGTGTTTTCCCCCACCAAAATTTAATTTAGACCAATCTATGAACAGGGGGACTCCTAAATGAGTGTCCTTTATGTTGATTTTTTTTATCTTCATAAGTCTAAAAATGATACGTTGATGTTTACTATGAACCTTTTTGCTAAAAAATAATCCTGATTTTGTAAAGTTTATTACCTGTCTTGAAGACATACTAAACATCTGAATAGCATCTAATAAAGTTTTACAGCTCCCCAAATCAGCTCTGGTAAACAAAAGTACGTAGGTCATCAGCGAAGAAAATATGTGAGATAAGAGTTGATTTTGGTGTTAGTTTAATTCCCTGAACTTTTTTCTTTGTTTTAAGGTAACTTAACAGACGCGAGAAAACTTCCATACACAGGATAAATAGATAATGGGGCATAGGATCTCATTGTCGTATCCCTTAGATGGTTTGAAATCATGACAAGGATTACCATTGAGTAAAACAACAATGGAAGAGGTGGAGAGGCATTGGAAGATTAATGCACACCAGTCGTCAGAAAAAACAAAAGCTTTTAGAGTTTGGATTAAAAATTTCCAGTTGACCCTGTCGAATGCTTTCGACATATCAATATTAAGTTCAATATTTCCAGTTTTCTTTTTGCTTTTCTCCATAGAATACACAATTTTATGAGCAACAATAATGTTGTTTGAAATCTGTTTAGAAGATAGAAATGTTAACTGTAGTGGTGATATAACTTTTTTCATTGTTTTTTAAACTTATTAGGTATAAATTTGGCTATGACTTTATAAGGTGCATTGCACAACCCAATTGGTTGGAAGTCAGCTGGAGATTTTGGATTTTTAGTTTTAGGAATTAAGAATAAAAAAGTTTTGTTCAGGTCACTATGTAATTGTTTGTTTGTAAAGAAGTCATGTACAAATGCCACTAGCTGTGAACCAACTATCTCCCAATTGTGATTAAAGAAACTAATCGGGAATCCATCTGGACCCGAAGCTTTATTAGATTTAAGATTTTCACCACCTCCCAGATTTCCTCCTGAAAAGGGATTTCAGTTAATATTTTGTTGTATTCAGGTGAAATAATATGAGAGAAAATCTCTTCATCTAAGTTCGAAGAAGATTCCGTAAATAGATCAAAGAAATAAGATGTCAAAACATATTCTATTTCAATTCTAGATGAAACTACCTTATCGTCCTTATCTTGTATGCAATCTATGTTGTTTCTTTTCCTTCTTTTTAGAGTTGTTACATGCAAAAATTTAGTATTTCTTTCCCCTAGGGATGTAGTTTTTTTTTCTTGATTTTTGTTTTGCAATTTCTTCCTGGGCATCATGCGGAGCTTCTAGTTCTAGTATCTTTTGTTTATTAAATTAGTGGTTGTATCTCCTAATGGTTTTTCCTCCAAGTTTGCAATTATTTTTTATAAGGATTTTGATCTTTTTATTAGGTTTTCCGAATACATATTTTTTCCAAGTATTAAGATTATCACCTAGAACAAATATATTTTCCAAGAGATCTAAGGCATGCCTATTAGTGTTTATACTCCAAGATATTTTTATAACCTCTATGCAAGTAGGTTCTTTTAACCATGTTGTTTGAGGGTAAAAACTGATTCTACTGTTTTTGGTAAATTTGGGTGTGTTGATGAGAAACGAATTCAAACCCTAAACAAATGTACTGCACGGGAGTACTTTTGAGTTCGAGAGATCAATCTGTAAGACTCTGGCCTAAACCAAGAAATGGCCGTTCCAGATTCAATTCAGTCACAAGGTGAAAGAGAAGGGTTGATCTTAGGGAGGGAAGCGAAGAAGGTGTTTGAGATCAGAATGTTGAATTATGAAGGTGTGGCTGTTTTGTGACTTGTATCAGAAAATGGTTTCTGGATACTTGCGTTGATAACACTTGTGTTTGAAATAGGTTGAAAACCTATATATATAAGTCATTGAGCGCACCCTGATCTCATAGGAAGTGGAGGAAGTAATGAAGAAGTGGAGTCGTGTAGAAGGTGGTGATCATCGTGTTTCCGTTATGAGGGAAGACTGATCACACGTTCACCCACTACTCTTATTACTGTTAACCGTCCGTCTTTCCTGACACTTTCTCGTAATGGGCGCGTTGCACGCCGCACGCTGTAAACCGCCAGACCAATACCCCAGTGAGCATCCCCCAGTTTGTGACATGTTTGATATCTCGAGTGAATGGGTCAAGTCATGAGACTTTCCGCTAAAATCAACACATAATGCTTTTAGGTTAAATAATAAAGTTATTTGTGAAATCAATGTTTATGAAACGTTGTTTATAATCGATGTGTATGAAGCATCGCTTTTAAACAAGCAAATGAAAAATAGTCTATGTGCTAGAAGCATCGTTGTTTTAGAGCTCGATCGAATCGAGTCCATGATTGAGCGTCTTAAAAGAAGTAGCACGACCTAGCCACCTTTAAGTGATCGTTTGAAGATCTTATGGGCGAGTTATCGCTTGGTCGATCGCTCCCTGTGAAGGAGTGGTGGCCGGTGATCATGGCGTCACCCTGTTGGTCATCTAGAATCCGATCTAAACCATCCGACCAGGCTAGCGAAGTTGGACGGACGAGATGATTTGCGGCAGTTATACGCTGCCGTTGATTGTATTTTAGGGTTTGAAGCCGCCATAACATTAGACCAAACGATTCGTGGCATTTGGCACTGATTTGGACAGGCCGATTAGGTACACGCACAGAGAGGTTGCTGGTGAGTGTGCAAGCATCTCGTTGGCCTTCTGAAATTAGATCTAGGCCGTCCGACCAGGCTGGCGAAGTTGGACGGACGTGATCGATTTGCGGTAGTTGTGTAACGCCGCTTATTCAATTTAGGGTTTTATAAGCGCGCGATCGCCCTACTTTGGGCAAGCGGTTCGACGTGCTTCTGGATCACCACATGTAATTCGATCAGCTAGGGATAAAGGTGAGCCGCCGGCGACCATGTTGGCACCTCTTTGATCGTCTAAAATTAGATCTAATCCACTCAATTTGGCTGGCGAAGATGAATGGTCATGATCGATTTGCGACAGTAGCATACTGCCGCAAGTACAAATTAGGGTTTTAAAACAGCCACGTCCATCCTAGTTCGATCGAACGACTTGATGCATTATGGACTTGCCGCGGGTAGGTCGATCGACCAAGGGAGGAGTTGGGCCGCCAATGAACACATTGGTACTTCTTCGATCGTTCGAGATGCGATCTAGGCCGTCCAAATAGGCTGGCTAAGTTGGACGGATGCAATGGATTTTGAGACCGTTTTTGCCGGTCTTAACTCGTTTGAACTTGTTTTGCCAACAATGCGATCTTCCATATTGGGGTTAATCGTTCGAAGCGCTGCGGGTATACTAGGTGGAATCCGTTCGGCCAGGGCATTAGTAGGCCCGCCGGTGGTCACCATGATGATCTCCTAGTTCTGCTAGGAGTAGGCTAGGCTTGTTGGATTACGTGGCCAAATTGTGTGGCCGTGATTATTTTTGAGACTATCATGGACAGTCTAGATTTTCCCTAAGGAATTTAAGCGAGTTTGATCGATCTAACTTAAAAGTGCGTCGATACAAAATTCTCTTTGTCAAATAGTGATGCAGCCTGTGCGAGTACTTCCATGCAGATCTCAATACTGACACTTCGGGAGATTCATGCTACTCTGTTGAGAGTGAACATTTAATCGTCATGTCATGTCAATATTGAGAGTTCGGCTGGGAACATAGCATAGGAAAATACTATGCAAGTCATGCATTAGTGAATAATGCTGGTAGAAGATAAAATTCAAAGAATATTTTGGGATTGCTGTTGCACGCACCGTTCTGAGTAAATTTCATATATACAGATATATTGAATTGCTCAATACATATGTGAGCGAAGAGGCTTAAGCACTCATTGCTTTTAAATGGCTTCTGTTCCTTTGCAGGATGACATCGCATTAAATACAGGGTTTACGATTTTAGCCCTTGAACTAAAAACCACCATCAACACATGTATCATAAAATTTAATATAGGGGTTAAATGCAGATGTGTAAAGTTTAATGATAAAGAAATTGGCCCATGATCGGAGCCAATTGCCACCAGATTTTCTAGAGATGCTTCCTAGAATTCTAAATTCCATTCAGCATTAGTTAAGGCTTTGTGTGATCTTTGTTTTATATTAGCATTCCCTTCTCTCTTATTGCTTCAAGTAAAAATGTTACATGTAGATCCTAGATCTTCTAGGTCTGTTCTCTGAATTAAGTTCATGACTGGTTCAATTTTTTTTTTCTGTCAAAAGGAAGGCCTCCTTCCTTTGCCTCATTATTGAAAATAATGTTTAAATCACCTATTACTAGCCAACACATTGAATGTAAATTGACTCTTTGAGTTATATTTTCTAAGTACCCCATTATTTCCAATTTCAGTTCATGCTTGTGAGCCATAAAAGCATATTAACATCCACTCTTTTGAATGGAAATTATTTTTAACAATGATGTTAATCATGTTAAGGTTCCATTGAACCACCTCAAAATGAAGACCATCCACCCAAGCAATTGCTAGACCCCCAGCTATTTCATCTGGGTGTACAATGTGGGTGTTAGGAAAATAATTTAGAATATTTTTTATTAAGCTCCTTTGAGACTTTGTTTCAGACAAAAACAAGATATCTGGTTTTCAGCTTTCAACAAAGAATTTAAATGTTGTTGTGTTTTTTTCTGACCACACCCTTATGTGTTCCATGCCAGGATTTTCATAGTTGTGAGCAAAAGTATAAGATTGCTAAAGTCCCCGAGTCTATTTAAACCTCTGCTAGAGAAATGGAAAAAAATAGGCAGAATCTTGTTACCACAAGTATGCAAAATACAGCTTTAAGGGAAACCCTAAAGTAACGTAAACTAAAATACATGCAAATGAATAAGCAGGGTAAATTGAAACAGATTGCAAGAATGGCAATAAGATGAATTGAGTAGAAGAGTCAGAGATAGGGTGACATACATGGATTTTCTCTTTTCCTTTTTCAGCAGCCTGGACTTGTAGATACTCAATATTTTCATTAATGGAGAGTGTTTCTTTAGTCAATGATTTAGAGCTCATAGTAAATGAACCATATTGACTAAAGACAAATGTCATCCCACACGACTTTGCGGGATGGCTTCCCGCAAAAGCGGCTTTTTTACCGTTGGATGATCAAATCAACGGTTAGATTCATATTCAAGAAAGGACCCATCACTTTCAGGAAAGGACCCACCACTTCCCCTAAAGGGTTCAAGGATGTTAGATCTGGGTTTTAGCATAATCTAACGGTTGTTGATGGTGGTTTTTAGCTTAGGGATAAAATCGTAAAACCGTACATCTGACAAGATGTCACTATGACCAATATCGCATTTATTGAATCAATCAGCGTATTTACATAAGAATTACCAGGGTACCTTTTTTTATACATGTGTCATGTTCCACGACAGAACCCTTAGTATTAACTGACATCACCTCTGTATACACCTAACCCTAATTCTCCCACCGTGCCAATAGAAAACCATGCCAGCCACGTCTCTGCGCCAAGGCATGCCAACCATGCCAGCCGCACCATCGTGCCAATGGCAAACCATGCCAGCCACGTCTCTGCGCCAAGGCATGCCAACCATGCCAGCCGCACCACCGTGCCAATGGCAACCATGCCAGCCACGTCTCTGCGCCAAGGCATGCCAACCATGCCAGCCGCACCACCGTGCCAATGGCAAACCATGCCATCCACGTCTCTGCGCCAAGGCATGCCAACCATGCCAGCCGCACCACCGTGCCGATGGAAAACCATGCCAGCCACGTCTCTGCGCCAAGGCATGCCAAGCATGCCAGCCGCACCACCGTGCCAATGGAAAACCATGCCAGCCACGTCTCTGCGCCAAGGCATGCCAAGCATGCCAGCCACGTCTCTGCGCCAAGGCATGCCAAGCATGCCAGCCACGTCTCTGCGCCAAGGCATGCCGACCATGCCAGCCACGTCTCTGCGCCAAGGCATGCCAACCATGTCAGCCGCACCACCGTGCCGATGGCAAACCATGCCAGCCATATCTCTGCGCCAAGGCATGCCAACCATGCCAGCCGCAACACTGTGCCAATGGAAAACCATGCCAGCCACATCTCTGCGCCAAGGCATGCCAACCATGCCAGCCGTACCACCGTGCCAATTGAAAACCATGCCAGCCACGTCTCTGCGCTAAGGCATGACAACCATACCCGCCGCTCCACCGTGACAATGGAAAACCATGCCAGCCACTTCTTCACGCCAAAACGAAGGGTTGCAATAATCAACGACTACCCTTCTCTTTGAGATACAGATCTCGACCATCCAAGTTCGCCACCTAACGCACGACAACTTGCGGCCCAAGGCCAAACACCACGGTTTGCACCAAACCCTAGTTTTGGCCGCTCCTATACCATGCCAGCCTCTCCTTCACATCATTGGCTGCCAAAACGAAGGGTTGCAACGATCAACGACCACCCTTCCATCTAAGATGCAGATCTTAGCCGTCCAAAGTCACCAAATGATTTAATGGCAACTTGCGGCCCAAAGCCAAAACACACGGTTTGCACCTAAACCCTAATTTGGCCGCGCCTACTCTTTGACAAGGCCATGACTCAACGTCTGGCTGCTATAAACGAAGGGTTGTAATAATCAACGGCTACCCTTCTCTTTGGGATGCAGATCTCGACCACACAAGTTCGCCACCTGACGCATGGCAACTTGCGGCCCAAAGCCAAAACACACGATTTGCACCTAAACCTTAATTTGGTCGCGCCTACTCTATGGCAAAGCCATGCTCAACGCTGGCTGCTACAAACAAAGGGTTGCAATAATCAACGGCTACCCTTCTCTTTGAGATGCAGATCTCGACCACACAAGTTCGCCACCTGACGCATGGCAACTTGCGGCCCAAAGCCAAAACACACGGTTTGCACCTAACCCTAATTTGGCCGCGCCTACTCTATGCAAAAGCCATGCTCAACGCTGGCTGCTACAAACGAAGGGTTGCAATAATCAACTGCTACCCTTCTCTTTGAGATGAAGATCTCGACCACACAAGTTCGCCACCTGACGCATGGCAACTTGCGGCCAAAGCCAAAACACACGGTTTGCACCTAAACCCTAGTTTGGCCGCGCCTACTCTATGGCAAAGCCATGCTCAACGTTGGCTGCTAAAATGAAGGGTTGCAATAATCAACGGCTACCCTTCTCTTTGAGATGCAGATCTCGACCACACAAGTTCGCCACCTGACGCATGGCAACTTGCGGCCCAAAGCCAAAACACACGGTTTGCACCTAAACCCTAATTTGGTCGCGCCTACTCTATGGCAAAGCCATGCTCAACGCTGGCTGCTAAAACGGAAGGTTGCAATAATCAACGGCTATTCTTCCCTTTGAGATGCGGATCTCGACCGTTCAAGTTCGCCACCTAACTTACGGACCAAAGCCAAAACATCACGGTTTGCATCTAAACCCCCGCGCCTATTCTTTGGCAAAGCCATGTCGACTCTACCATGGCCACCTGCATGCCACCATGCCACACGTAATACCTTGCTACACGTTTTCCCATGAAAACACTCGAGACATCTAACACATGTCACAAACTGGGGGATGCTCATAGAGGGTATTGGTTTGGCGGTTTATAGCGTGCGCGTACACTACGCCTGTTACATGAAAGTTTCATAAGAATAAGTCGGTTAGTAAATACAGGAGTAATGGTGAAACGCTTTCCTTCATTATGGAACATCAATTCCAAAGCGTTACCGACCACCTCCTCCCATTTACTCATCCGTTTCTATTTCTTACAATACCGTAGTACGTTTCACTTTGACTTGTATAAATAGGTCTTACCTATTTCCACCGAACAACAAGTTTTGGTCAGAGCATACAACACTCGAAACCACTTGCTATCTTTCCCATCTCGTTAGCTTTCACTTTCTCGATACAAGTCAAACAACTACTCTTCCGTAATCAACTATTCTCGGTCTCAACACTTTCTTCGCTTCCTCCCTAAAACCAACCCTTCTCCTTCACTTTGTGACCGAAGCAAGTCCGGAACAACCATTTCTTGGTTTAGGACGGATTTGTACAGATTGATCTCTCGAATCTAAAGTACTCCTTTGCAAAAGACATTGTTTAGGGTTTAGACTCAGTTTCTCACCCACTCACGCGAAATTACCGAAATCAGCAGAAACCGTTTTCACCCTCAAACAACGGTAAAGAAGCCGCTTTTGCGGGAAGCCATCCCGCAAAGTCGTGTGGGATAACACTGGTCTTGACTAAAACTATTAAGATTAGAATCTTCCCGAGATGCATAGTTAATTGAGTTTCAACTACTGAAGGGATAATTTCATTAGATGCAAGAGAACTGTGGGGACAAATATTCAAAGGAATCAGTTAATGAGATGCAAAATGCAGGATTGCAATTAACAAAATGAAGGTGAGAGTTTTTATCCAGATTCAGATTCACAGATTCAGAAGTGCGAAAAAGTGATACGAAAGGTGGCTTAGGATAATCTTTTTGATCTTGAATAGCTTCCTCCCGGAGTTAAGTATTGCTCAAAATCCTCAACCTCAATAATCTCTCTTTCTAAAAGGAATGAAATCTTCTTAGAGCAAGTCTTATGGTGGAATCCATCATATTCCAAGTGTGGAAAAATCATGGAATGTCAAGTCTAGTGGCTTCCAAATTGGTGTTTTCCATGAAAAATCCAAGCAGTGTTCCATGGTTTCGTGTAATGTTCCATGGAATCCATGGTAGTGCTAATCATATTAGCGTAAAACGCTATTCAGAATAGCGCACTAGAAGATGAAAAACGCTATTCAGAATAGCATAAAGCGTTATTCAGAATAGCGTTTTTTTTTTATCCGTAGATTTAAAACGAGCCATTGGAAATCTAATGGCTAAGAAAAAAGCGCTAATCTTAAAGCATTTTGTGCTATTTTGATTAGCGCTCAACGTTATTAAGATTAGCGTTTTTGTTGTTCCACCACTACACTTGCGCTTCCATCCACAATTCCAAATGCTGAGATGGCGTGGAAGATGGAACTCTTCCTCCATAAGACTTGCTCTTATTGAGAAGGAGATGATATGATATGGTTCACACCACATCTTGAAAAAAACCCGAATTTCTAATCTTATAATCTGAATGAGAGAGGGCATTTTTGACCAATAAAAGGCTCACCGTGCTGATTCAACTATACAACATCAATCTAGTCGGGGAGTCGACTCCGATTTTTCTCTGCTACTAACAAAATTTATCCTTTTGTTTTTGGTTCCACGGTTAAACCAAAATCAGAGCTGAAAACATTAAAAGAAAAATTGTCCTTTTTGATCAAATCTGTGGTAGCAAAAAATACAACCCTTTTCATCGAGTGTCAATCAAAGTCATGACGCATCAAAAACTTGAACCCCATCTGAGTTTTTTTCTCGTAAAACAACTCATTTGAGTTGCCAACAGTTTGTTCTTAACAGTCCATTTAGATCTATGAAGTGGAAGAAATGAGTGAAGAAATTTGAATCTCACTCTCCATGGCTGCCACCATTTCTTGCTCTTTCTCTCTTTACTCATCATTAGACACTCAAAAGCACAAATCTTTCTATTACACAAATACCCATCTCTCCAAATCACACCACAAGTTGTCAAAATCTTCAAACCCATATCTTCTTCTTCACAAATTCAACCGTCATAACTCCACGTTTCATATTTGTTCATCATCTCAATCTCCTTCAGAATCATATTTTGATGACACCCCACCAAAATCAAGTATTTTTATCACTACCCCGGAGCTAGATAAGTTTCAAATCCTCAAGAATTATGGATATGTTCATGAATTTGAGCATGGGTCATTGTTTGTTAAAGTTATGGAAGAAGATGAAATGGATATTACTGTTGGTTTGCTTGCAGAATCTTTTGCTGAGTCTATGATGTTGCCATTACGATATGTGAATGTATTAGGGTTCTTGATTAAACAGTATATGATTGAGAGGCGAGGTTTAATGCCGAATACAGCGTTTTTAGTTGGGTTTTATAGAGGGAAAGATGGTGAAGAAGAGGAATTGGCGGGGACTGTGGAGGTTTCATTTAATAAAAAGGGGTCTAATACTAATCCTCCATCACCAACTCCACCTAAAGATTCACCATATATTTGTAACATGACAGTCAAGAAGCAACTTAGAAGGTATGCAATGTTCACTATCCTTCTGCTATTTGATGAATTGTGTCTCATTTTTACGGCTTCCCGTTGCGCTTGCTTATATCTTACGGGGTTATTGAAGAGCTAAATCTGTTGAATGTTGGCATGTGTCAGTGTTGTTTGTAAATCATAAATGTCATTTTTAGGAAATTGGACTGTGGACAATGAATGTGTACTTTTGATTGTTGGAAACGCATTCTGGGTTAGAATTGGTTCTGTTAAACGCATTGGTGTTGTATTTGGAACTTTTGTGTCTTCAATATTATTAGGAGAGACGAGGCTGGTATTCGTTGGAAAGAAAATATACGTGTTATTCAATTAAAGATGTTAAAGAACAATAGATTGATGCTGATGTGGGATGTTACTAGTCTCATTTATTGGAACTTTGTTTGGACACAATTCCGTCATGTCTGATAGCTCACAGGAAGAAGTAGTAAGTCGAGTCTGCTCAAGCTTGGGTAGGCGCTGATTTACTGAGCATTAAAAAAGAGAGGAGAAAAACATGAGTAATGTGTATCTTGCATAGGTCAAAAATTCTGTTTAATTTGTTTTTGTACCCTGCGGCATAGTAATGTGTATCCACTTAAAGGACCGTGTAGTAGTTTATTAACAAAAGTTCGGCTCTACCAAGCTTCGTTCTATGATCAAGTAGACTATAATCAAATGCTATTCAGTTTTAAATGTTTTTTACCTTTGAAATTTTCAGGAAGGGAATTGGTTGGCATCTTTTGAAGGCAAGTGAAGAACTGATACCTCAGATGCGTAATTCTTCTAGAGAAGTGTACTTGCACTGCAGAATGATCGACATGGCTCCATTCAGTATGTATACTAAAGCTGGTTACGATATCATCAAAACAGATAGCATCTTAGTCCTATTGCTACTACAACGACGAAAACACTTGATGTGCAAACAGCTGCCAATTTACAGCAACCCATCATCAGAATCAGATACCTCGAGCTCTGAAGATTATCCTCTTCATGAATTTCCATTATGAAAGAGGATCCAGAGAAATCCGTGTATGCTCTGCGAACTTGAAGGTATTTGCCTTAACTACTTGAAGTTCATTCACAACCACATTTGGCAATTCTCATTTTCATCTTTGTAACTGTTTAGTTCTATTGTGTACCTTTCACATAGTCTTTTTGCTGTAAATTCTGAAGTGTAGTTTGATATTCTTTATTTCATCTTATAATGAAAACCTAATTGGAAATACTTGGAACATATGACATACTCAGCTTAGAAATAGGTAGCCAATACACATCCGTTGAACTCGGTCTCTATACAAAGTCTCAAAATAAGACCCCAAAAAATAAGAAGAAAAAGAATCAGATAAATTTTGTTTCCTACACTCGAACAGACAAACTGTTGAGTTATTTGTTGCTGAATTTTTATGTACTTCCAGTATGCATTCATTAACAAATGGTTTGCATTGACAACACAAACTTTCAAACTGTTCTCTTCCCCGTACCTGTGGCTTTTCTATTTACAAATATGACTAGTTGAAGTTCCTTAGCACATTCCGCCATTGAAGGTCTTTCGGTGCTCTCACCACGAACACAGCGAGCTGCCAAGTTGGCAAACTTAGTGATCGACTCCATGGTATATGAACTCCGGCTCATCTCTGGATCTATAACCTTTCGCAATTTCTTTCGTTCATTTAGAATATGTTTAACCTGGGAACAACAAAGTACATATTGTTATTAGCCTGGTGTCAGTGTACATTTTGATAGTTACAGTTTAGCATACGAAGATGTAAGAAAGTCTGTTGATGATGGGGAGGTTTTATCTCATTTCGTACCTGAAGGACAAGAATTTGATCACTCGGTCCCTGGTGCAAGTCGAGTGCCCTGCGTCCAGTCAAGAGCTCAAGAAGAACCACTCCAAATGCATAAACATCACTCTGAAGAGTCAGCTTCCCTGTCTGTGTACAAAATCAGGTTTCAGAAAACTTTTTCGTTAATAGAAGATTCTAACTGACTGGTAAGTTAGAAGTCGATAAGATATATCAAGTGTTAAACAGGTAAAGACACGCACTGATGTGTATTCTGGATCGAAGTAGCCGAAAGTGCCTAAAACTTTGGTTGTCACATACATTTCGCGACCTTCAGGCATCATCTTAGCAAGACCGAAATCAGATATCTGAGAATAAGAACAGGTTTCAGTCATGAAAAAACAGATCAATGTTTTCACTCCAAGTCATGTAAGCATTTCACCTTTGCTTCAAAGGTTGAACTTAAAAGAATGTTGGTAGATTTGAAGTCTCTATGAACAATAGGAATTCCTAATGCAGAACCAGAATGAAGATAATCGAGCCCCTTTGCGGCTCCAAGTGCTACTTTAAGCCTTTGAGACCAGTCCATCTTCACTTCACTAACCCCTAAACAACAAATAAGCATTCTAAGATATTGGATAGACGCAAAAATTTGTACATTGACAGCTAAGATTAGTATATTGATGAACTACCATTCAAGTGATCTTCTAAGTTCCCATATAGCATAAACTCATAGACCAAAAAGCGGTGCTTTCCGTCAGCGCAATAGCCAATCAAGGAAACCAGATTTGGGTGCTCCAGTCTGCTCAGGATATCAACTTCTACACGAAATTCACGTTCCCGATCACCTTCTGCTGATTTAAATGGCGGGAGCTCCATTTTCTTGATTGCCACAACCTTCAGATGACAAAGTGGAAGTTCTTATTGCTTGTTACAGTTTAAATTATGGTGCTTGTTATTAGCTCCTCTGTTCTATAGCGGTAAATCAGAGATGGTTAATCTAAAAGCACATTTCATACCTCTCCTGAAGATAGAGTTCCTTTGTAAACCCTTCCAAATCCGCCTTTCCCTAGCAAATTCTCATCACTAAATGAACTTGTCGCTTTCTCCATTTCTTTCAGGGTGAACACTGCCGACCCTTGTCGTCTTTTCGCTGATGCTCTTCCATCATCTAATTGCCAGTATTCCAAAGACTTGTATTTCCCTGCAACCAAGTGCACATATGAGTCACTGAACCACATCAATAAACAAAATAAACACAAGAAAAGAACAGAAGTAGAAAAACTATACATGGATCATTCTGATCAGATGACTTGGATAGCCTCCTTTTCCATGCTGTGACTAACCCAAAAGGCATTACGGAACTCAATGAACAGAAGCTTGAAGTCTGTCTCTCAAGACAGACTGACATGAAACCGAAACTCGAAAACAATAAAAAAAAAAAAAAAAAAAACTTCAAAATCAAATCAAACAAGAAAGATAAGAACTGCAAACTCCTTTCCCAGTCAATAAGACAGTAGTAGCATAGACAGGAAAAAAAAACATATGGCAAAGTATGTGTAGTCTAAAACTTGTCTTCTAAATTTAAGAGTACTTCGAAAACAAGTGAACTTAGTTTGGAAGAAATTTAATACTCAACAACTGAAATAGGCATATACCTAAACATCAAAAACATAGAAGGAGAAGAAGATACAGGAGTTGAACCGCCAAATACAAGCACAAGAAAGAGATGGGAGTAGCCGTTGAAATGGTGCTATCAGTGACGATTTTTATGAATAAAATCAACTCTATAATGCTCTCTTCTTTTGTACTCTAGTACTTGTGGTTAGGTAGTGACTAGTCACTGAACTAATATTATCTTAAATTGTAGTATGATTGTAGTATGATTTAGATTTAAATCAGAATTGTGACCGTTCGATGAAACCGACGAATAAGGTACACGTGATTCGTTCGATATTTTAAATCGTTTTTAACATTATTATGTTTTTAGAATTTCAGTAATTACGAACAGAGGTATTGACATGTTAACGGTAAGAGCACAAATTTACAAAATTAGATTAGAAGGTACGTTGTACCAACTAAATTATTATATCCTTAATCCAATCGATCTCTTCTAGCAAGATCTTTTTAGTCCAGCACCATTGGTTTTGGTTCGAGTTTGATAAGCAAAATTCATTTCAAAAGGCATCTTTACAATTTGGTAAGCCAATACAAATTCATTTCATTCAGATGCACCCTAGTCCGTGGCGAAGTCCAAATTCCCTCGTGCCTAAATATTATGGCGCGGAAAAGTGATAAAATTGTCAGGTAATAATTCCGATGACTTGAGTTTAAAGTTTGTTAGTACAAGTTTTTATTAGTCAAAAAATAATATTATTTTGTGTTTAAGTAATATTATCTCTTTTTCTAAAATGGAGGGAGTAATATTATGGGTATTTCCTCCCATTTTAAGATTTGTGCTCCAGAAAGTTTAAGAATTATAGTCAACTCATTAGTTGTGACCTATTTATAAGAACGCGCAATTGGGGGATAGAAAAAGTAATTGGGGGATATAGATTACTTCTCCCAACCCATGGTGTCTGATAAGGGGTGATTTTTGGGTATGAAAATACTAAAATACCCTTTGGTTAATTAAAAAACATTATGAAAATACCATAATACCCTCTCTACTAAAACAATAAAATCAAAAAAACCAAAACATATATCCCCCATTTCATTAATTCAGGACTTGACCTTGTTAGGTTTAGTTTTTGAAAAAAAAAAATTCAAGTTGTTCTTCATCGCTTCTTCGCCGATTAATCGTCGATTCAAAAATTTCTTCGCCGATTAACCAACCCGAATCATTAACAATGCCTCCACCTAAAGAAACCAAATGCCCAATCCAACTCAACATCATCGATTGCTCAACAAAAACAAAGTGAAGACTTGCTAAGATTGCTCAAGAGCAAGAACACGAAGAAGCAACGTTATCTGACGATCAACTACACAAATATATGGCTTCTGTAGAAGGTAAGTCATTTAAAACTACTTTTTAGGTGTTTAAATCGATCTATGGCAATGGGTTCGAAGTTAGAATCGCAAACCTAACTCAAACAAATTGAGTTTCGAGAGTATCGGCATTGAAATTTATATGAATACAGTGCCGGTTTATGAGTTCCGGCATTGAATCTATGATGAATACATTGCCGGTTTACAACCCCAGAATAACCAGAGACTGAATTTTCACTACCGGCATTCAATCTAGGATGAATACAGTGCCGGTTTGTAGTACCGGCAGTGTTTGATAATAATTCGTGTATGCCGGTAGTGGACTTAAAACATACGGGAGAGTTTATGAATTTGTCACCGACTCGCATTGTTTTTTGGATTCATTCTATGCCGGTGTTAAGTACCTAGGCATTTGTTTCTAATATTTCGAGCATGCCTAGTACTCTTAAAACATACAGAGAGTGTATGAATTTGTCACTAGTACCTTAGGCATAGATTTTTGGTTTCTTTACATGCCGGTTATTTGTACCGGCGTTGTTTTTAAATAATTAGAGAATGCCTAGAGGGACTTAAAACATACAGAACATTGTCAACAATGCCTACAAGCGTAGATTTTAGGTTTCATTTGTATGCCGGTATTTGGTACGGCACTATCGATACCAATGTGTATCGCTAATAACATTGTACTTCTGCCGTTGTCTAGTTTAAAGTATTCAATGCCGGTACTAAAATCGAAGTTGAGTTGTCTTATATTCATTGCTTTCCGTGTGCTTACGATATAGGTCAAAAGCAAAGGAAGCCAACAAAAGAAAAAATAAAGATGTTGTCACTAAGAGAAGAAGGAGGGACGGTCTTGATACTCCTCGATCTCTCCTCCTCGAGGAAAGATGAAGGTCGTAAGATTCGTTTGGGGGCTGGTACAAGAGGGATAATTTGGGAGAGTGGTGTTGACCGTAGTCGACTTGCAATCCGTGAGCACAATGAGCAAGATGAGCAAGATGAAGAGGAAAGTCAATTAGCAAGCCAAAGCGAAGTTGGTGGCCCAAGTCAACAACCAACACAAGACAATGGCAAGAAAGGGAAGGGCAACGTCAAAGTGAAAGTTAAGGGTTCTCACCTTCCTCACATTGATGACATGATTCCTGACCTTGATCGTGGTAGAATTTGGGGCGAAGCTCCTAACCGAAAATACTATTTGGATACAAGGACTCGTGGGCTCGTACTATCTATCAAACCTATGTAAGCATTTTCTATCTTGTACATATGTATTGTTGTGTATTTATGTAAAATCTCTTAATTGTATTGTCTCTCCTAATTGTAGGATCATAAGAAGGTCAGCGTGTTTGCCAAACCAAGCCGCGGATGGTTGGGACTTGTCCGAGGAATGTGAAGAGGTCCAAAGAATAGTAAAGGATTCCGGTCTATATGCTTTGGTTGAAAATTATGTGAAGCCCGATTCTCATATCACACTGCTTCGTCGAAAGGTATCATGGTGAAACCGATACCATGCACTTCCCTTTTGGGGAGATGACCTTCATCCCTGAAGATGCTCAGAACATTCTAGGCTTGAATGTTATCGGCAAATCAATTGCAGAAGGAGTTGAGTCTCTAGACCTAGAATGTGATGAGTGCCAAATAGTGCATATTTATACACCTTTTTATTGGCATTTTACTCATCTTTTGCGCTTATAAATCAGATATTATTCCAAATTCTGTGTTTTCTTTGTTTTCAAGAATAAATATTTGTATTAATTAATTTTGTGTTTTTAGGTAATAAATAAAGCTTGGAGAATCGAGGAGCAAAAGAGCGAAGAATTGAGTCAAGCATCTATGGAGCAGAGATAGCCAAAGCCCGTCGCGAATCAGCTTGCAACCCAAAGAAGGGAGACTTGAGTCGGAGCAACCCGCGACCCGGATCCGAGCCCGTCCACTCCAAACCGTTGAGATCTCTCTCATCCACATCCTACGGTCGCTACAGCCGCCTCATCAACCCTCGATGTACTCGCGCAACACCAGATCGCTCCAAAAAAACCGGCTACCTCTCTCAGCCGTTAAGATCTTCTCCAACCAATCCGACGCTCGCTCCATCAGTCTCATCAAAGCTTGATGTTCATGCCTCACAGCAAAATCCCTAACCCTATACTACCCACTCGACCAACCCTATTTTCATTTTCATCTTCTCTTTTTCTTCCCTCTCGCTCTTCCGCCACCCCCTTCTCCATACCCCGACAAACCCTCTCGCAACATCACCTTCACCACCATTCCCTCTCCTCGACAAGCCATCACCACCACCATCTCGTGTCACAACAACAAGAACCAGAATAACCACCTCCCTGCCTCCCTCTATTTTTCTCATAGTTTCTGCCCTAGAGACTAAGTGAGAAATAGAAAGAGATAGGTTAGGGTTTCACCAATCAATCACGCATGGATCTCTGAGGTGATTAGACAAGAGGAGAAGCGATTCAGAGAAGTGGGTGAGAGTCATTTTATTTCAATTTCTATTTTATAAGAAATTAGGGTTTGGGATATTTTTCAGATGTATAAATAGGAGGTGTCTGTGAATGTTTTTTTGCACGCCTGGATTAGCCAGTGCTGTCATTTAGATTTAATTTCTGTTATTTTTCAGTTTTAATTTAGTTTGCTAGGGTTTCATGAAACCCTAATTCCATGTATGAACTCAACTCAGTTTGAGATGTCTTGAGTGTTTAAATTTAAAGATAACTTCAATCTTAGCATCCAACTCTCTTCTCTCACAATGCATGCCAATGCCATGGATGCATTGTAGTTAGGTTATACTTGGGTTAGGTATGCTGCAGCTCAAGCTTTAGAATTATAGGCTAATTCCTTTGATTAGTTATACTTGATTAGATAACTAATGCTCTGGGTTAGTACCCTAGCTGAACATTGAAGTATCACAAGGAGAAACTCCTTAGCTAGGTGATGGAATTGACACACCTCACTTGACTACCATAGGAACAAGAAACCTCAACTCAGTTGAGCACATACTAGGAATTTAGTGGTGGATTTGAAGACTTAGCATACTTTTACCACTGTCACTTGTCTATACCTTAGTTTAGGTTCACATAATTTCAAAATCAGCCGTTTCGGCACAAAAATATCTGTTTCACCATCTGTTATCACTTGTTACGTCACTAGAATTCAGTTTAGTAAGCCCTTTGATCAATACAAGAGCACCACAAGTCTCTGTGGTTCGACCCGTACTTGCCGCGTCTCCGATAGACGCCGTGCACTTGCGGTTATCACCGTAGGCCATAAAAATATACACATCCTGAGGCCTACCAAGTTTTTGGCGCCGCTGCCGGGGACTTGGGTGTGCCCTGCTGATTTTTGTGCTTGTCTTTACTGGAAATTTATTCATCCCCGTACATATCTAGTGTAACTTTTAGTTTCCATAACTCAGAATTTAGTGCACATCTGCATCTGCATTTGCATCTGTCACAGTAGCCGCATTCTCACCTCGCACTCGGTAGTTATATAATGTAAGTGAGTACTCCCACCCCTTACTAATGGTTGATTTCCTTTCTTAGAGATCATCGGAAAAGATTCTTTTTATCCACACTTCGTGGAGTCTCCAGATTTTAATTCGGAAGGTTATCCTTCTTACCTACAACGTGTGCAGGATTTCTCTCTTTATTCATGCCTGCACACATGAGAGACTAAAAAGCGATCTTTTGAGTGCAATTATCATAAAATCCTAATGGTGAGGCAGAAGTCGAGGCTTATGATCACAATCGAATCCGAGTTCTTTCATATGGTATGGTTACTTCTCGCTCAGCACTTAAGGATGAGAATGCGTTCTTCGATAGTTCTAACTTCTGTTACTAGCATGCAGAAACTCTATGTCCTCATAGCTTCTTGGAGGCTTGAGACTCTTTTACACTCTGAAGTTGGAGAAGGTTTTGTGGGTACACCTCCGGTAAACCCTCACGAGACTACAACTCGTCCACTAGGGACACCTAGCGGTTTAAAGGCTTAGTGCATACGCTAAATGCATTCGAGAGACCTGCGACAGGGGTATAGTTAGGATTTCTTATTTTCTGTTTCACTTGAGGACAAGTAAAATTCAGGTTTGGGGGTATTTGATGAGTGCCAAATAGTGCATATTTATACACCTTTTATTGGCATTTTACTCATCTTTGCGCTTATAAATCGAGATATTATCCCAGTTCTGTGTTTTCTTTGTTTTCAAGAATAAATATTTGTATTAATTAATTTTGTGTTTTTAGGTAATAAATAAAGCTCGGAGAATCTGAGAGCCAAAAGAGCGAAGAATTGGAGTCAAGTGCCCAAGGAGCAGAAAGCCAAAGCCCGCGCGCAACAGTTGCAACCCAACAAGTAGCAACTCATCTACAAGACATGGGCTTGAGCTAGACCCGGATCCGAGCCCGATTATCCTGAGCCGTTGAGATCGCATCTAGTTACATCTTACGGTCGCTCCCTCATGCGCATCGAAGTTTGCTGCTTCCGCTCAACATCGAATCACATCAAAACCGGCTACCTTTCTCGGCCGTCGATCCACACCAGCCTTCATCCTACGCTCACCGAGGCCTTCTCCATCAATCTTCGATGCACCGCTCAACACTCGAATCACTCATACCCCTATACCCTAATCGACCGATCCATTTCTCTCCATCTCTCTCTTTCTTCTCCCCTACCTCTCTGCAACTCCCTCTCCCCGACCGTCTCCTGCCATAGCCACTCCGCCACCATCTCTTCTCCAACCACATCACCACCTCACCAACAACTCTCTGACAGCCGCACCATCACCAGCCAACAACCCCAGCACTAGATATCTCTTTTTCTAGTTTCTACCAACCCTAGAAACTGAATCAGAGACATCTAGAGCTAGGGTTTAGCCAATCAATCAACTGAGCACGATTGGACAAGAGCGGAAGGCGATTCAGGGTATGGGTTTGTGTTATTATCGGTTTTTAAAAATAGAATTAGGGTTTGCTGTTTTTTAGGGTTGGAGTTGCATGTATAAAAGAGAAAGAGTTGTGGGTGTTTGAGACACGCCCGGATTAGCCAGTAGGTCACAATTAGATTTACTTTTGTTTAATTTTGTTCCCTGTTAATTTTATCATGTTTTAATTTAAGTGCTAGGGTTTCAATGAAACCCTAATTCCTATTTGGGTTTAAACTCTGTTAAATTGTTCTTGAGTGTTTAATAAGATTAGATAGCTTCAATTTAACATATCAATGCCTTTCTCTCACAAAGGCATACCAAAGCCATGGATGCACCGTAGTTAGGTTATATCTCGTGTTGAATATGTTTCAGCCCTTTACTTCCATTTTTAATACTAATACCCCCGACTTGTTGTTCTTAATTAGACAACTAGTACTTAGGATTAGTACATTAGCCGATATTTGAAATATCATTAGGCGAAACTCCTCGCTTAAGTGGCGTAATTGACACACTGTCCTTAGCTACTATAGGAACAAGACATTTAACTTAGTTGAAAGCACAATAGGGGTCGAGGTGGATTTGCGAGACCTAGCAACCCCTTAATTTCACTTGTTTACCTTAGTTCATTGTCACTTCATCACATCTCAGCCGTTTCGCACATAAAACCCCCGTTGTCACATTGTCACTTGAAATTCAGTCAGTTAGCAAGCCTTAGATCACATATAAGAGCACACCCTAGTCCTTGTGGGATCGACCCGTACTTGCCGCGTCTCCAATAGACGCCGTGCACTTGCGGTATAACCCGTAGGCCGTAATTTAAACATCTTTTCGGGCCTACCAAGTTTTTGGCGCCGTTGCCGGGGACTTGGCGCGTGCCCTGTGCTCATTGGCCTGACTTAACTGAGTTCATTCCATATCTGTATATATATGCACTTATATTCTTTGCTTTTTGTCTTGTTTAAATATAACTTAGTCTAAATGTTGTAACTTGTCATTGCATTGAAATTTTGCATCGTAGTTCTTATTAGTCAGTATAAGTTTTTGCATTGTAGCTTAACTTGTCATATTTTATTTTATTTTCTCTCTACATTTTGATTTGCATTCTGCATCTTAGAGCCGTGCTTAGCTCGTTGCCTAGCTCGTTGCCTAGCCCCGTGCTCGAGTGCTTTGCTCGGAGCTTAGCTCTTCCATTATAGCACTATAACTCCTTGCTTCATCCGTAGTGTAATTTTGAGAACCGAACTCTCATTCGAGCTAGCGTGTACCTTTGTCTTCTTTGTGTAAGCAACTGTAACCACCAAGGAAACCAAGGAAAACCCTGTGCCGTGTAGTTGTGCTCTGTGCTGACCCAAGGGATGCATCTGAGCAAGCCCTGCAACTCGTAAGGAACCTGAGCTCTTGTGCCGCAGACCTTGTCCAGGCTGCTTCTTTCGAGCAAGGCCTGAAGCTGTTGAGCCTCAGAGCATACCAGGTTAGTTATTGAAACCCCTGATAAGCGTGTTGTGTCAATTGTTGAAGTTATTGCTTGTATACATTGCCCTGTGCACCAACTTAGTGCTCTGCCCTGCATAAATCATGCATAACTTAACCTGAGCTGTGCAGTTTCACAAACCCTGCACAGAAACAAGCCCTGCACTACCCTGTGCATGATAATCCAGCCCCTTGCTAGCCCCCTGAAGCTGCAAGCTTGAGCTCCCTGGCTAGCCCTTGGTCTACCACCTGTATAACCCTGTGCATAACCTGGTGTGCACACTATCTGGGCACACAACTGAGCTGTGCAGTTTCACAAAATCTGCACAGACACAACCCATTTGCATGCTCTGTATCCTTGAATCTCTGAAATGAATACATGCTGATGTGAGCTATTAACCCATGATACCCTGAACTGCAATGTGTGCATACCTGTGCTGATTAGTCAGAAATTTGTGTGATCTTTGAGCCAACCTTGAGCATAGCCTCGTGTTTTTAAGCCTCGCAATTTGTGAGCCTTCTACCGCCTTGCTAGCCCAAGCAGCAAGTGTGGAGCTACCCTGTGACCTTGTTGAGTTGTGTGCATAATTCTGTGACAGAGCATAACCTCCTCTGTCTGTTACTCAGCTTACCCCGTATGAAAGCTATATCCGTGGTGATTGTAGAAAGCTATATCAGTGACTTGTGTATGAACTTGTGCCGATCTGTATTGTTCATGTGTAACCTGAGCCAAATACTCCCCTGTGTAACCTGAGCATGACACCCTGATAATCCTAAAACTGAATGATTGCTCTGCTGTGAATGTGCACCTGTGTACCTTGAGCTTGTATTGCCTTGAACTGGTAGCCAACTGATAGACTAAGCCCCATCTGCTGGGCTGAGCACAAAGCTTTAAGCCCACTGCCCATAA
The DNA here is from genome assembly GCA_023531295.1 of Papaver armeniacum. Classification (NCBI taxonomy): domain Eukaryota; kingdom Viridiplantae; phylum Streptophyta; class Magnoliopsida; order Ranunculales; family Papaveraceae; genus Papaver; species Papaver armeniacum. The sequence goes on along the minus strand of JAJJWW010013784.1, from coordinate 74,463 downwards.
CCTGGGTTGAACATTTACATCAGCCAGCCGGAGCCGGGCTTACACCAAATCGAGCCCACAAGAACACAAGCACCCCCGGGGCTGAGCTTTCTCATCGGGCTGCTTAGGCTAAACCTATTAGTCAAGGGTTTGTGCAGTTAATTGAGCCCACAAAACCTAGGCTTTGCACACAATTGCTGGGCTCAATCCACTTCTGGGCTACACATTTTGCAACAAACTGGGCTTCCCTCAAAAACCAAACAACTAGCCCACAACAAACCAGCCCACATAAACCAAAACTTTCACCCACACCTTTGCGGGTTAATCAACTCGGGCTGTTAACTCATCGAACCCAACTCTGGGCTGCAACCAAATTGAAGCCCAAATTTTGAGCCGGTATCCGGCCGTAAAGTTTCAAAGAATCGGGTCAGTATATCCCAAACAAACCAAAAACCCAATAAACCAAATCAGCCCATTTAAACCAAATTTTCCCACAAAAACCAAACAATCAAATTGCACAAACCAAATTCCCACATAAACCAAAGCCCATTTTCATGTTGATGTTTCTGTACATTATTTTTTTGGGTTAACCCTCAACTTTTTAGGACTTGTTAAATTTTCTTTTCTTGATCGGTTGAGTCTTCTTGTACATTTATTGTGCTAATCCGATATGATCTCCGTTGAGAATATTGGATTCTAGCCTTGACGAATGAAGCTCTAACCGCGCTCCGCCGATATCCGGTAATCTCTTCCCTTTTCTCTTATCAGCATAGTTCTCTCGGTATGTGACTGTTTAAATTTTTCCTATCTGTGACACATTGAGGACAATGTTTGATTTAGGTTTGGGGGTGCATTTGCATATTTTTGCATATAGAGTTTTTAGTCTTTTAATCTTTTATTTTCAAAAAAAAAAAAAAAAAAAAAAAAAAAAAAATCAAAAACTCTTTTTGTAAAACCTCCAACTTTTAGAGATTTTAGAGTCACTAGCATGCTTCTAGCTATGTTTACATAGAGATTCCGACCAAATAACAGAACTTGGAAGTACCGGAAAACGAATCGGGTTCCTTAGTTGATTAGAGCATTAAAGTTGGATTTAACCATACCGGGGGCGAATTAGGTGCTGTTTAGATATTCGGTAGTAGAATTGTGATCACCCATAGTGGAGACTACCCATTTTACATCAAGTGAGGCACCAACCTTCAAATTTTTGCAACTTTCTAGAAAAGTCATTAGAGTGTGTGTCACCTTACGTAAATTCCGGGTAGGAATGGTGAGCTACCCAACTTCGCACCATTTTCAAGACTACTTTTGATCTCTTGAGTGCTAGTTTTTGTCAATCATGAGGGTGACGTCTAAAGATGAAAACTCCTTCTAAATACCGATTTGTAGTTAGCATCATTCTCTCTCTCAATCAGCAAGACCCATAGAAACACATCATCGTCAAGAACCGAGTAATAATCGAATATTGAAAGAAAAATTGATATAGTCCAAGGTTTATGTGCAACAAAGAAAAGAAAATAGGATGAGAATTAATAAAATTTATAAAATCAAGACAATACAAGTTGTGAAAAAATTGAGTGACAAAGTCCTTTGTCCATGGAGTTAGTTGTTTCATTATTTGTATTTTTATTTTCACTTATTAAAAAAAAAAAAAAAAAAAAAATAAAATAAAATAAAATAAAAAAAAATAAAAAAAAAAAAATAAAAAATTGTAGTTTATTTTTGCTACCACCATGGTAAAGAAGAATTCAAAAAGAAAAATCCAAACAACAAGGAATTTGAGTAGAAAAGTTAAAAATTGTCAAGTTTTTGTGAAGTTTAGAAGTTCATCATCAACAATTGAAGACCGAAGACCGAAGATTGAAGACGTTTCTATGGTTCTTATGAGAGAGTGATGTTAATTGCCGATCGGGTGAGAAGTGAGTGAGTACTCCCACCCTTGCTAATGGTTGATTTCCTTTCTTAGAGATCATCAGAAAAAAGATTCTTTTTGTCCACACTTCTGTGGAGTCTCCAGATTTTATTTCGGAAGGTTATCCTTCTTACCTACAACGTGTGCAGGATTTCTCTCTTTATTCCTGCCTGCACACATGAGAGACTAAAAAGCGATCTTTTTGAGTGCAATTATCATAAAACCCTAATGGTGAGGCAGAAGTCGAGGCTTATGATCACAATCGAATCCGAATTCTTTCATATGGTATGGTTACTTCTCGCTCAGCACTTAAGGATGAGAATGCGTTCTTCGATAGTTCTAACTTCTGTTACTAGCATGCAGAAACTCTATGTCCTCATAGCTCCTTGGATGCTTGAGACTCTTTTACACTCTGAAGTTGGAGAAGGTTTTGTGGGTACACCTCTTGTAAACCCTCACGAGACTACAACTCGTCCACTAGGGACACCTAGGGTTTAAAGGCTTAGTGCATACGCTAAATGCATTCGAGAGACCTACGACAAAGTGGTATAGTTAGGATTTCTTAATTTTTGTTTCACTTGAGGACAAGTAAAATTCAGGTTTGGGGGTATTTGATGAGTGCCAAATAGTGCATATTTATACACCTTTTTATTGGCATTTTACTCATCTTTTGCGCTTATAAATCGATATTATTCCGTTCTCGTGTTTTCTTTGTTTTCAAGAATAAATATTTGTATTAATTAATTTTGTGTTTTTAGGTAATAAATAAAGCTTGGAGAATCCGAGGAGCAAAAGAGCAGAAGAATTGAGTCAAGCATCTATGGAGCAGATAGCCAAAGCCCGCGCGACCGCCTGCAACCCAAAAAGGGAGACTTGAGCTGAGCAACCCGCGACCCGATCCGAGCCCGTCCACTCCAAACCGTTGAGATCTCTCTCATCCACATCCTACGGTCGCTACAGCCCGCCTCATCAACCCTCGATGTACTCGCAACACCGATCGCTCCAAAAAACCGGCTACCTCTCTCACCGTTAAGATCTTCTCCAACCAATCCGACGCTCGCTCCATCGGGCCTCATCAAAGCTTGATGTTCATGCCTCACAAAGAAAATCCCTAACCCTATACTACCCACTCGACCAACCCTATTTTCATTTTCATCTTCTCTTTCTTCTTCCTCTGCTCTTCCGCCACCCCCTTCTCCATACCCCCGACAAACCCTCTCCGCAACATCACCTTCACCACCATTCCCTCTCCCCGACAAGCCATCACCACCACCATCTCGTGTCACAACAACAAAGAAATTTCGCAACAACCACCTCCTCCCTGCCTCCTCTATTTTTCTCATAGTTTCTGCCCTAGACTAAGTGAGAAATAGAAAGAGATAGGTTAGGGTTTCACCAATCAATCACGCATGGATCTCTCGAGTGATTAGACAAGAGGAGAAGCGATTCGAGAGAAGTGGGTGAGAGTCATTTTATTTCAATTTCTATTTTATAAGAAATTAGGGTTTGGGATATTTTTCGGATGTATAAATAGGAGGTGTCTCATGAATGTTTTTTTGCACGCCTGGATTAGCCAAAGGCAAGCCATTTAGATTTAATTTCGTTATTTTTCGCCTTTTAATTTAGTTTGCTAGGGTTTCATGAAACCCTAATTCCATGTATGAACTCAACCTGCCTTGAGATGTCTTGAGTGTTTAAATTTAAAGATAACTTCAATCTTAGCATCCAACTCTCTTCTCTCACAATGCATGCCAATGCCATGGATGCATTGTAGTTAGGTTATACTTGGGTTAGGTATGTTTGCACTCAAGCTTTAGAATTATAGGCTAATTCCTTTGATTAGTTATACTTGATTAGATAACTAATGCTCGGGTTAGTACCCTAGCTGAACATTGAAGTATCACAAGGAGAAACTCCTTAGCTAGGTGATGGAATTGACACACCTCACTTGACTACCATAGGAACAAGAAACCTCAACTCAGTTGAGCACATACTAGGAATTTAGTGGTGGATTTGAAGACTTAGCATACTTTTACCACTGTCACTTGTCTATACCTTAGTTTAGGTTCACATAATTTCAAAATCAGCCGTTTCGGCACAAAAATATCTGTTTCACCATCTGTTATCACTTGTTACGTCACTAGAATTCAGCTTTAGTAAGCCCTTTGATCAATACAAGAGCACCACAAGTCTCGTGGTTCGACCCGTACTTGCCGTCTCCGATAGACGCAGTGCACTTTGCGGTTATCACCGTAGGCCAACGAGATAACTAGAAGTTAGGGTTGTTCACCTAATCAAACCAAGAGGAGTTCAGAGCGACTAGACAAAAGGGAAAGGCGATTCGAGTATGGGTTGTGTTATTTTTCAATTATTTTCACTTTTTAAAGAAATTAGGGTTTGGTTGAATTGCATGTATAAATAGAGGAGTAGAGAGTGAAATTAGTTACGCCTCGGATTAGCCAAGGCGTCATTTAGATTTAATTTCGTTATCTTTCGCCTTTTAATTTAGTTTGCTAGGGTTTCATGAAACCCTAATTCCATGTATGAATTCAACTCGCCTTGTGTTGTCTTGAGTGCTTAAATTTAGAGATAACTTCAATCTTAATACCCAACACTTTACTCTCACAATGGATACTTTAAATAGATCCATTGTAGTTAGACTACAACCGTGTTGTTGTATTGCAGCTCAACCCTTAGGCCCTAATGCTAATTCCTTGATTAGTTGTGCTTAATTAGACAACCAAAGGTGCTCCGGGTTAGTAATTTCACTGATATTGAAGGATTACAAGGTGAAACTCCTTAGCTAGGTGATGGAATTGACACACCTCACTTGTCTACCATAGGAACAAGAAAACTCAATCTAGTTGAACACATACTAGGAATCAAGTGATGGAATGAAGACCCAAGCACCCTTTTGTCACTGTTTACCTTAGTTTAGGTTCACTTCACTAAAAATCAGCCGTATTGGCACAAAAACATCTTTGTTACATTCTGTTGCCTTTTGTTACTCACACTTTGAATTTCGCCTGAACAAGCCTTAGATCATATAAGAGCACACCCTCGCCTCTCGTGGATCGACCCGGTACTTGCCGCGTCTCCAATAGACGCCGTGCACTTGCGGTATAACCCGTAGGCCGTAAATTATTTACCCATCTTTGAGGCCTACCAAGTTTTTGGCGCCGTTGTGGGACTTGGCGCGTGCCCCGTGTTCATTGGCTCGCTTAACTCGATTTTCTCCCGTACATATTCATATTGTATTAATTTTCCCTGTGTTTTAGTATAACTTAGTTTTGTAACTTGCATCCTGTTTTAGAGTAACTTGTATTCTGTTTTAACCCCGTAGCTCGCTTCATTTTGCATTTTAGTCTTGTTTGATGTTATTGTTAAGATTGTAGTCAGCCGTGATCGTTAGCATAACTTAGCATAACTTAGTCACTGTTAGTGTGCATCTCGTTAACTTAGTTGTGCATCATCTGTCAAACTCCTTTCCTCTCGAGACTTTGTTAAACATCTACTATTTTCATTCAAGATTCATGGCCGGTTTGAACTCAAGTGTGCCCGGCCCTAATCTGTCCTGCACGGGTTCAATCCGGCTACATTGGCCTAATCCATCAAAGTTTTGTGAACTAAACTTTTGGGTTGAGCTAATGGTGTCTGCCGAGCCGCCGAGTAAGGCCAAGGAACTCGAGTCACAAAGCTCGAGCACAATTCGGTAAGCGACTCCTTGCATGACCTCAGAACTAGGTTAACACTCAGTATGAGACCCGTGGAACCGTGCCTTGTGCGAAAACCCCGTTGTGCTCAACATGCCCCTGGTTTGTGAATTGAGTTGCACCTTGGAGAGCCAATTAAGATTGCAACCTTGTGCATCTCGAGATATCTCGCATTATGATCAACCGAGCATAAACTTGTGAGCTACCTACCACACCTTAAGCATAGCCCGTGGAGACCAAGCCTGTACTCCTCGCCCATCTGGGTCTAACAACCGAGTCTCATGAGAGACTTGTCTGTGAGTCTCGAGGCTGCTCATCCGCAAAACCCGTTGAAGTCAACTAGGCTGGTTGACATCCGCCTCTGCACCAAGCCTCGTGATGACTTGTATGAATATCTCGTATCTCCGTGTGTGCATCTCGCGACTTCGCTTTTGCATGATAGCTTAGGTTAGTCAGTAGCCGCAAACCAAGATCTCACTGTGATCTCTTAGCTTAAATGAAATCTGCGCTCAATTCCAAATTCCCATGAAGTCAGCTGAGTGTGAGGCGTAGCTTGGACATCCACATTAACACCATCAGCTGTTGAATGCTAAGCAAACTACCTTGCTTGAGACCTTGAGTGAGTTTTAATTGGCCAAACTCACTGTCATTGCCATTTATGCGAAAACTGCATCCGCAAGCCCCAGTGCACAACAACACGAAAGCAGTTTTGCCATTCATGGTATTCATGTGAGTGGTTCAATGCTAGTTGATGATGCTCTGATTTTGTGCCAAGCATGCTATACTTTGTTTGAAATCTTATCTGAACCACCACTGTGTCGAAACAAGTATTGTGTGGCCTGAGCATACTTGTGTGGCCTGAGCATACTTGAGAGCATAACCTCCTGTGCTGTAACCCTTATGCATGCTTGACCGTGTATGAGACCTAGAATGGGCTATCTGCCTTGCATTGTTGGTACATAAAACTCTAAAACTGAATCGCTTGACACACCGTGGCATGATAATTTTGTCCATCTACCCGCTCACTTGCTAGCCCCGAAGTCCGCAAGTTTGAGCCAAGTTGCAAACCTTGCCACCATCATCCGAGCATAACCCCCATAAATTGCATAGCCCGTAAGCTCGCTAAAGCTTGCCCCCACAAGCCAGTCTTTGTCTTTGAGAGTCGCCAATTTTGCTGGCGTCTCGTGTTTAAACCGCCAAACCGTCTGTGCGGCTCTCGATCACTTAAGTCTTCTCGTTGTTCTATCTTTGTGTGGTCAAGCAAATCAAGGGTCATGTCATTTCTTTTATGTAGATTTGCATTGCTCTGTTGTGCACATAAGTAGTAGGATGCACATGAGCCGTAAACCAACCTCTCGTGTTCCCGCGTAGCCGGGCATAAGTCTTGCACAACTGCACCAATCCCCGCACCAAAGCAACCTTTAAGTACAAGCCGTGCGATGGACTATACCCACACAAAGCTGAAGCCCAACCTGGGTCAGCATTCTCGCCAACATAAAGCCGGTTCTCAAACCGGCTGTGCAATTTCACTCAAACTGTGCAGCTGCTTACAATTGGGTTTACACAACCACTAGGCCTAACCCAAACCTGGCTGCAAACAACAAACCCACATAACTTGCACTAGTGACCCCGAACCGGGCTTTACACCAAACCGAGCCCATAGACTTCACGGGGTGCGGTAACCAAGTCGGGCAGACCAACTAAGCTACACAACCTGGTCATGCGCCACAAATTCTCGGGCTTCAAACAACAAATCCCAAACAATCCAAAACCCACATAAACCAAACTTTCCCACCAAAACCAAACAAAGCCCACATAAACCAAATAGAGCCCACAGCCCATCAATTTTCCCAACAAACCAAAATCCCAATAAACCAAATTCCCACATAAAACCAAAGCCCATTTTCATGTTCTATGTTTTTGTACATTATCTTTTGGGTTGACCCTCAACTTTTTAGATTGTTAGTGTATGGTGAATTTTCTTTGTATATATCCAAGTAGGACTTGTTAAAATTTTTCTTTTCTTGATTCGGTTGAGTCTTCTTGCACATATATTGTGCTAATCCGATATGATCTCCGTTGAGAATATTGGATTCTAGCCTTGATTAATGAAGCTCAACCTTGCTCTTGCCGACATCCTAATCTCTTCCCTTTTTATCTTATCAAGATAGTTCTCGTGGTACGTGACTGTTTAAATTTTTCCTATCTGTGACACATTGAGGACAATGTTTGATTTAGGTTTGGGGTGCATTTGCATTTAGAGTTTTTAGTTTTTATTTTGCATTTAGAGTTTTTAGTCTTTTTTTTACCTTTTATTTCAATTTAAAAAAAAAAAATAAAAAAAAAAAAAAAATTCAAAACTCTTTTTGTAAAAACCTCCAACTTTTAGAGATTTTAGAGTCACTAGCATGCTTCTAGCTATGTTTACATAGAGAATCGACCGAAATAACGAACTTTGGAAGTACCCTGAGAACACAATCGGGTTCCTTAGTTGATTAGAGCGTTAAAGTTGGATTTAACCATACCTGGGAGGGCTAACTAGGTGTTGTTTAGATATTCGGTAGTAGAATTGTGATCTCCCATAGTGGAGACTACCCAATTTACATCAAGTGAGGCACCAACCTTCAATTTTTGCAACTTTCTAGAAAAGTCATTAGAGTGTGTGTCACCATACGTAAATTAGGGTAGGAATGGTGAGCTACCCAACTTCGCACCATTTTCAAAGACTACTTTTGATCTCTTGAGTGCTAGTTTTTGTCAATCATGAGGGTGACGTCTAAAGAAGAAAACTACTTCTAAATACCGATTTGCCGTTAGCATCACTCTCTCTCAATCAGAAGACCCATAGAAACACATCATCGTCAAAGAACCTGAGCCAGAATCGAATCTTGAAAGAAAAATTGATATAGTCCAAGGTTTACGTGCAACAAAGAAAACGAAAAGAAAATAGGATGAGAATTAATAAAATTTATAAAATCAAGACAATACAAGTTGTGGAAAAATTGAGTGATAAAGTACTTTGTCCATGGAGTTAGTTATTTCATTATTTGTATTTTTATTTTCACTTATCAAAAAAAAAAAAAAAAAAAATCAATCAAAAAATCAAAAGTCAAAAAAAATATTGTAGTTTATTTTCTTATTTTTGCTACCACCATGGTAAAGAAGAGTTCAAAAAGAAAAATCCAAACAACAAGGAATTTGAGTAGAAAAGTTAAAAATTGTCAAGTTTTGTGAAGTTTAGAAGTTCGTCATCAACATTTGAAGACCAAGACCGAAGATTGAAGACGTTTCTATGGTTTCTTATGAGAGAGTGATATTAATTGCCGATCGGGTGAGAAGTGAGTGAGTACTCCCACCCCTTACTAATGGTTGATTTTCCTTTCTTAGAGATCATTAGAAAAAGAGTCTTTTGTCCACACCTTTGTGGAGTCTCCAGTTTTACTTCTAAGGTTATCCTTCTTACCTACAACGTGTGCGTGATTTCTCTCTTTATTCCCGCCCGCACACATGAGAGACTAAAAAGCGATCTTTTTGAGTGCATTTATCATAAAACCTTAATGGTGAGGCGTGAAGTTGAGACTTATGATCACAATCGAATCCGAGTTCTTTCATATGGTATGGTTACTTCTCGCTCAAAGCACTTAAGGATGAGAATGCGTTCTTCGATAGTTCTAACTTCTCGTTACTAGCATGCAGAAACTCTATGTCCTCATAGCTTCTTGGAGGCTTGAGACTCTTTACACTCTGAAGTTGGAGAAGGTTTTGTGGGTACACCTCGCAAACCCTCACGAGACTACAACTCGTCCACTAGGGACACCTAGGGGTTTAAAGGCTTAGTGCATACGCTAAATGCATTCGAGAGACTGCGACAGGGGTATAGTTAGGATTTCTTCATTTCTATTTCACTTGAGGACAAGTAAAATTCGTGTTTGGGGGTATTTGATGAGTGCCAAATAGTGCATATTTATACACCTTTTTATTGGCATTTTACTCATCTTTTGCGCTTCAATCGGATATTATCCCATTCTACGTGTTTTCTTGGTTTTCAAGAATAAATATTTGTATTAATTAATTTTGTGTTTTTAGGTAATAAATAAAGCTCGAAGAAACGAGGAGCCCAAAGAGCGAAGAATTGGAGTCAAGCGTCTATGGAGCGAGATAGCCAAAGCCGCGCGCGAATCGGTTGCAACCCAACAAGGAAGACATGGGCTTGAGCCGGAGCAACCGCGACCCGGATCCGAGCCCGTCCACTCCAAACCGTTGAGATCTCTCTCATCCACATCCTACGGTCGCTACAGCCCGCCTCATCAACCCTCGATGTACTCGCGCAACACCGTATCGCTCCAAAACCTACTACCTCTCTCGGTAGTTAAGATCTTCTCCAACCAATCCGACGCTCGCTCCATCACACATCAAAGCTTGATGTTCATGCCTCCACAAAAAATCCCTAACCCTATACTACCCACTCGACCAACCCTATTCTCAACTTCATTTTCTCTTTCTTCTTCTCCTCCCTCACCCCGACACACGAGCGAGCTCGCAAAACCCTCCGCCACCATCTCTCCTTCTCCTCTTCACACCATCACCCCTCCACAGCCTACCGCAGCCCACCAACTACCACACCTACTCCATCACTCTTCCTCGAGTTATCTTTCTCTTAGCTTCTCAAGACCCTAGAAGCTAGTTTAAAGATAACTAGAAGTTAGGGTTGTTCACCTAATCAAACCAAGAGGAGTTCGAGAGCGACTGAGACGAAGGGAAAGGCGATTCGAGAGTATGGGTTATGTTATTTTTCAATTATTTTCACTTTTAAAGAAATTAGGGTTTGGTTGAATTGCATGTATAAATAGAGGAGTAGAGAGTGAAATTAGTTACGCCTGGATTAGCCAGGCAGTCATTTAGATTTAATTTCTGTTATCTTTCGCTTTAATTTAGTTTGCTAGGGTTTCATGAAACCCTAATTCCATGTATGAATTCAACTCGGTTTGTGTTGTCTTGAGTGCTTAAATTTAGAGATAACTTCAATCTTAATACCCAACACTTTACTCTCACAATGGATACTTTAAATAGATCCATTGTAGTTAGACTACAACCGTGTTGTTGTATTAAACTCAACCCTTAGGCCCTAATGCTAATTCCCTTGACTGGTTGTGCTTAATTAGACAACCAAAGGTAACTCAGGTTAGTAATTTCAAATGATATCAAGGATTACAAGGTGAAACTCCTTAGCTAGGTGATGGAATTGACACACCTCACTTGTCTACCATAGGAACAAGAAAACTCAATCTAGTTGAACACATACTAGGAATCAAGTGGTGGAATGAAGACCCAAGCACCCTTTTTGTCACTCTTACCTTAGTTTAGGTTCACTTCACTAAAAATCAGCCGTATTGGCACAAAAACATCTTTGTTACATTCTGTTGCCTTTTGTTACTCTGTCACCTTTGAATTTCAGTTGAACAAGCCTTAGATCATATAAGAGCACACCCTCGTCTCTGTGGATCGACCCGTACTTGCCGCGTCTCCAATAGACGCCGTGCACTTGCGGTATAACCCGTAGGCCGTAAATTATTTACCCATCTTTGAGGCCTATCACACCTTAGAAATTCAACTAAGTTTATCAAATTCATTTCATTACAAGCATAAATAATCCAAAATCAAGTAACATACTAACTCAATTTCAGTAAGGAACTAATGCAATTCACTCGGGGCTGCGCGCCTTCGTGTGAAGTATAATCAAAGCAACTAGCCACGGCAGTCTCCAAATGTAGAAGCAACTAACAAAAATTGTCTCCAAATCTGAAGTCAACTTGTTCAAGTTGTCTCCAAATACGAAGGAAACTAGCACGAGTTGTCTCCAAAAAGAAAAAAACATACACGAATGAGTGAACCTGGTGTGAGTCGAACACATCCTCTGACATGAAGTCAGTCATGCTACCATTACACCACAGATTCGTCGCAACTACTCTAAGATATATGTATAAAATATAATTTCACATGTTTCTCAAAAAAATGGGGCCAACTAGCCCAAGTTGCATTCGATTCCGGAATCAACTAGCTCAAGTTGCCTCCAAATCTGGAAACAACTAGCTCAAGTTGTCTCTAAAAGTGAAAGAAACTTCCTCTAGTTTCCCCCAAAATCTAGAGTCCAGGAATGAAATGGAGCGACTTTCGGTGTTTCTGTAGTTCAATATCACACTATTCAAGCAAATGAAATTTACTGAATCAATAATTGCATCAAGAGAGAGTACACCTGAAAGAATATGGAAGAGAATGCAACAAATTTATAATGTAAACAAAAAGATTGCGGAGTGAAGGATTTTGACCACGGCTGAATCCTGAATGGTAAGCTACTCCGAACTCCCCAAAATTCTGCATCAATCTGATTTGAAGATAAAAAAAAAAGAGTAAGCATAATATGAATGTAACGTGCACCACCAAAAATTGAGTGTGTAATGAACTGCGGCACCAACAATGTCTAGCAGTATAAAAAGATCACATGCATCAAGGAATCTCTGCATAAGTACTTTAGGTGACAACACTGTGGTCTTCTCGCCAAGGGTAGCAAAAGTGACTGTCACAAACCCACGAAATTACTATGAGACTCCATATGTAAACTTCGATGACCAACTCGACCCCAACTTATAAGAAACATGAAAGTGCAATAGTAACAAGAAGATTTTAATACTTGTTTCATAAGGTATTCAATAGATCCCAATGATATATGAAAGTCAAAAATAATGAAGGAACCATATATATAAAATTTGCATAATCGAACAACCAAAAATCATAACAAAATGATGGGGGATACCATGGATTACAAACTTAAAGGACATGTTTAGTCTTTTGATCTATAAAAATCTAGTTACTGAAATCCCGTTCATATAGGTGTAATCTCTCAATTGTTACATATTAACATGAAAGTGCAATAGCTAATTAAATGTCAAAACCATGCCATTGCTAACTAAATTACAGATATTGAGTTAAAAATGCAACACAAATGAATATAAATTAGCTACTTACAGCTCCCTACATGCGACCAGCACATACAGTTAAAGTAACGACTTGATTTTTGCAGGCTACAGATGTATGTGTACATGTATCATAAGATGACGATCATATAACAAGATATTATCCCAACCATTGCCTCTGCAGACCCAAAACCTTCACCACATCGATGTATGTGTACGTGTAATGAAACGAAGTTGACACTCGTAAAAAGAACAAAAACACATCTCAAGTAACTATTTTTGTCTCAAATAACAAAGGATTAAAATGAGACAAGTGCATGGGAATTCCCATTGGAATATACAAGAACAAGCTTCTCAGAAAAAAAGGAGCCAACTAGCTCAGGTTTCCTCCGAATCTGGAATCAACTAGCTAAAGTTGCCTCCAAACTGGAACCAACTAGCTCAAGTTGCCTCCAAAAGTGAAAGCAACTTTCTCAAGTTGTCCCCAGTAACTTTCAACCAACACTTCCACAACCCAGTAACTTCAGCCATCCAATATGAAATAACAATAGTAGAAAGGTTACCTTGTTCATTGGAAATCAAACCTAAAATTCTATCGATAAGGTTCTGCACCACATACAATATGGAAGAACAATAGTAAACGAAATTGACACTGTAAAATTCACTATAATATGGAACATAAGATCTCTAAAATTGACAGGAAGTAATTAGATAAAAGTAAAACAGAAGATCTCCATAATTGCATGGTTTCAGATTTTCAGGAACTGGCAGAGGTAACTCTGAACCCTCAGATTCATCTTTTTAACCTTAAAATCAACATAGTGGTTGTTTAAAGCAACACAATTGTTGTTAGGCATAAGTGACAAGTCAATTCTAAGCACACAAATTTCATCACAACTCAACTTGCAAATTTGAAATTAGCAGACTTTTTTCATAAGTAGGAAGAACAAAAAGTCATTTCTACACGCTTAAGATGTAACTACTAACTACGCAAGACTAAAAAAACCACGAATCATTGTTGTTGGGATGTAGCACACATTTAACCAATAATTAAGGACTAAACTACCCGACGAAACTACCTTTGTTCTATCTGTTTGCTTTACATATTCATTATCCCCCAAAATTGTCCTAAGCTTGGTTTCAAAATGACCCATATGTAAGCTTTTCATCCTCCTAATTTCATCTACACTTATGAAATCCTCCAATTTATATTCCCTGCAGCAGAATGAACCTTAAAATGTTACCAAAACACACACACACAACAAAAAAGAAGAACTTCGTATGTAACTGTACCATCAAATATCAACTTAATTTCCACAACAACTTAAAATAAAAAAATCTTCTTAAACTCCAGTTCCCAAAAACAAAAGAATTATTATTCACTACTTGCATATGCATTGTTGATATCCCAAAACTTTGTTCTAAAAGCCACCACCATCACCTCTCCTGCACCAAAATCTTGCACTAGACACACAACAAAATTCAATAAAAATGAGAAACCCCTAAAATTTGTAATCACAATCAAACCACCATTATTGTACTATCAATTTCATCATTCCAACCTCACCACCACCACCACCAAAATTCATATTACAACACCACCAACACCAAAAATGCGACTTCCCTACAACCACAACCACCATAATAAAAATCAAGCAAAGAAACCCATTAATTTCTACTTTTATGGGTCAATACAGATGAGAATAACGATTTCAAGCAAAAGAATATGATTAATTACCCGAATCAATCATCAATCTGAAGAAAAATAAAACCCAAAATTAGGGTTTGAAATGGAATAATTCACGCTTCACTTGAAAATCGAAGTGAATCCAACTTTTCTGATGCTCCTGATTCGGTTATGGAGATTAATTTCTCTTTGATTCATTACTATATTTGAGTTTTGTAGTTGAGTCAGGTGAAAATATATCTAAGAAGATGAAGAACAATTGATAACAAGTTGAAATCATACGTATAAAATGTAATGTATCTGCTGGTTATGGTGACGGAGGTGGTGGTGCTGGTTATGGTGGCGGCGATTGAGATGGGATGGTGGTGGGAGCGATGTAGATGGTGGTGGTAGGAGAGGTGAAGCAGTTTTTTTAGATTTGTGAATTAAGACGTTGGTTGAGGGTTAAAAGTGGAATTATACGGTTTATGGTTTTATCTAAAATTTCAATCATGCCATTAGGGGTATTAGTAAAGTCTCTTAAGGGTATTTGCGAAGGACGCATGGATAGTAAGGGTGTTTATAACATTCCCACTTTTTGTTTTGGGAATCAACTTCGCGTGTTGACACCATATTATGATGTTAACTTTGGTTGTTGATACCGTCTTTATCTTCTTCTTAATTTCGATTTTGGTAGGTGGTGGCGGCGGTGAAATATTATTGGTGGTGGCGTTTGGTAGGTGGTGGTCATTGAGCGGTGGTGGTGCAATGATAGTTGAATGTTGGTGGTGGTGGTGGATATGTGGTGGTGCTAGTGGTGGTGGTGTGGTGGTGGAATAGTGGTGGCGGTGGGGTGAAGTGGTAGAGAAATAAGTTTGTTGTATTTTAAATAAAGTAATATATTATAAGAGTAAGGGTATTAATGTAATCTATTTTTAAATGGATAAGGTTTATAAATGATAGGGGTATATTTTTTGTTGTAAAAGGGTATATTTATTGTGTGTTAAAATTAGGGGTATCTAATTGATGTACCCAAACAAAAATCAGAAAATAAGAAAAAATAATAATATAGTGTCAACAATCGAAGTTGATTCCCAAAAAAACAAATCAGAAAACAAGGATAAATAATAATACAGTGTCTAACAACCGAAGTTGATCCCCGAGATAAAAATAAGAAAATAATAATAAGAAGAAAAACGTTATCAACAACCGAAGTTGATCCCCAAAACAAAAATTAGAAAAAAAATAAAATGGGGTCAACAACCGGAGTTGACCCCAAAATCTGATATCAACAACTGGAGTTGATCCCAAAATCTAGTGTCAACAACCGAAGTTGATCCCAAAAAATTGATGTACTAAAATTAATGAACCTGACGTGAATCGAACACGCATCTTCTGACGTTAAGTCAGTTGTGCTACCATTGCACCACAAATTCAGTGTACCACAATTCAATTACATGTCTCCCTAATAATAATGTGTCGGATAATCAAAATGAAATGTATAGTCTAATAAACACACTTTATTCTCAAGGCAAGTTATCATTTTCTGAACCTATAACGAATTTATCCAAACCTTGCGTAGTAAGATAGTCATAATTAGGATTTCGTTCACTTAAATAAACTCTAATATAACAATGCAAAGTGTTAAAGCACAAAACAGTTAGAAAAAAAAAAGGGCATTGACATGTTATACATGGGAATAATTTAGTCCAAACAAGGAGCAGTATTGAGGTTAAAGAGCCAACCGTTTATTTTTTTGTTTGCTGCATCTTCTGCTTACCTGACCAAGGTTGTGCCTTCAACAGTAACATGCATCACATTAACAGTCAGAAATGTCGAACGCGCAAAAACATGATAAGAAAATGTAGAACGCAAACTTATTAATAAACAACTCAAAAAGTTTTAGACGCAAAATGTATAAGATTGCATTTGCAGATTTAAGGAATCTAAAATGTAAAATGTGTCAACAATAGGAGTTGATCCCGTTTATGGGATCAACAACGGTAGTTGATCCCTTAAAAATGGCGTCAACAACATGAGTTGATCCCATTATGAGATCAACAACAGTAGTTGATCCCATAAAAACTGAAATTCAGGGATCTTTTTCCCATAAACAAATAAAGTTGCGATATTAAAAGATAAAAGTGAATGAATGCATAACATTTCACGTCCGACGTCCGAGTCCTTAACATCTCATGTCGGGCAGAACAAGAATACTCGATGTAGGTAAGATATCAATGAAGACTTGGAGCCTGTTTAGGAAGTCTGCATATAATGCACTAAGTTTCTGACAAGCAGCTAATCATATACGTGATTACATAATACAATACCAATATGAAGTTAGCCATAGTGCATAAACATTTTACCTTGCGTAACTGAAGAGGAGCTGTATTAATCCAATGTAGACTGAAGAGGAGTTGTATTGATCCAATCAAGTCTAGATGGAAACTCTGACACAATTTAAGTAGACTCCCTTGCATAACAGATATAAGAAAATTAAAATTATAAAGATAAAAATCGTTAGTTGGTTAAATTCAAGAAACTCTTTGAGGGAAAAACAGAGAGAATACCAAGAATATGAGAAACGACACGAGAGATTTTATTGATAGGCAGCAACCATATTACATAGCAGAGTATGCTTTATATACAGCCATGGGAAAACCCTAACTACATAGTTGGGCCGCACATCTATGGGACATAGGCCCTACAACACTCCCCCTTGTGCGGTCCAATAGAACTTCATACGCAGTGCTTCACATATAGTGCTTCGAATGTAATTCTTCAAATGTCGTCCTCTCCTTGATGACTTGTTCCGAAATCAATTGCCTCATTAAAACTTTGACAAGGAAAAACCCAGTGGGATAAAACCTTGGTACAACCCTTCACATGTAGTACTTAACATGTTGTCTCTTACTTTACATTTAGTTCATCACATGCAATATGATCTTCACATATCGATGAGTCTAAGTTTATTGCCTCGTTAAAACTTCGCCAGGGAAACCCAGAGGGACAAAACCTGAACTAAAGAAAAAGAGTACAATATTAAGCAAACTTAGAACATAGTTGGACTCGAATATGTTGCCTCATTAAAACCTTGACAAGGAAAACCCAGTGGGATAAAACCTTGATGAAGGGAAAAGAGTACAACGCGACAGATGTAAGTAAAGGTGATCTCAAGCCGATGATCACTTTGTTCCGTTGAAGTTGATTAGTTGCTTCACAACTCCTAAGGTAGAAAATCATTGTGGGAAAGACTAAAGCCTTAGTTGGGAAATTACTTCCCGGTGTTTGTTGTTGTCTCATTAAAACCTTGCCGAGCAACAAAACCCCGTGGGAAAAAGTAACCTCGGTGAAGGAAAAGAGTTCAACACACCATTAGATGCCCCCCCTGATGTCAGACAATTTTCATTAGTCTAACGCAGTCAAAAGAAGTTTATCACACTTTACTTTGGTGACTTGGATGTTTATAGAACCATGTTGTTGATTACGGAAGTTACGTTGCTTAACGAGACTATCGTGTTTCATTTCTTTGATTCGAGATATTTTCAATACTATCAACGTGATCTTTATGTCTTCAACGTTCAAAATACTTGATGCTTTTAGTATTGTCTCGCTAAAAACCTTGTCGAGTAACAAAACCCGTTGGAAAAAACTATTCTCGATCGAAGGGAAAAAGAGTACAACACAACTTCAATTTCGAAGTAAATTATGTCGACATCATATCCTTGGATCCTCCCCCTGATGTCGGCATATCCCACTGATTACTTTCAGAGTTGTTCCAGACATTTCCTTTAGTCATGTACTTTTCGAAACTGAATATTGGTAATGACCTAGAAAATAGTCTACCATATCTCCCCCTGATTACTTTCGTTGGAGAAGAGATTATTGTTCCTTCATAATCAACAACTTTTGGATTGCACTTTCATTATCATTCCTTTTTATGTCTTTGCAGGGATAAAACAAACTCATGTTAATAGTTACTTTTAAGTATATCATTACGTTCATTATACATTCCAATGACGTTGCGTTGGCGCTGAGCTATATCTAGCTAACAAGTTCATTGAGGATGTAACATTTGGTCGAGTACATTATGCTAAGTACAATAATGCGTCTATTATACTTAGATAAGGAAAGTTCATCTCCCTACCCAACTTCGTCATCTTCCTTTAGATGAATTGGTCATTTATGTACATTTGAAACTCGACTAATCATGGGAGTGCTAGCAGCATGCACGTCCTTGTTAAATTGCCTGACAATGGACATATGCAAACTTGTGGAATAATATACCACAAGCTTGGTCTTCTAGTTTAGAACATAGATAAGATCGAGATTTCCCTAGATTTTCATCTCAAATTCAGATTTTAAATAGCTTTTAAGATCTCTTATTCCATTAAGAGTACTTATCATGTCCATACCGTCGACATAGATAGCTATAATTCTGAATCAGGAACTTATTTAATACGCATGACACGAAACCTTACTTGTTTATCCCTTCCCAATCAAATAGTCACATAGACGGGTATACCACATCCGCTTTGATTGTTTAAATCAATAAGTGAGTGTTCAGTTTAACTAGTTGTTTATGGGTGAAAACTAATCTGCACGGGATTTGGTAATTTGGGGTGTGTGGATGAGGAATGAATCTAAACCTTAAACAAATGCCTTTGCGCGGTGAGTGCTTGTAGATTCGGAAATCAATCATTGCAAGTCCGGCCTAAACCAAGAAATGGCTGTTCCGGACTTGTTTCGGTCACAAAGTGAAGGAGATGGGGTTGATCTTAGGGAGGGAAGCGAAGAAGGTGTTGAGATTGTGAAGGTGTTGGCTTGCTTATGACTTGTAACAGAAATATGAGCGAGGCTTACGATTGATGCAAGCGAGGCTCTGGGTGTTTGAATACGTTTTGTATTAACACTTGGTTTAAATCTCGTCTGGACTTGTGTTGTTTTTCTCCGTATTGAAAATAGGGAGGAGAACCTATTTATACAAGTCATTTGAGCCTTATTCACGTCTCTCGTGGGAAGTGGAGGAAGTGGAGTGATGGAGTAGTGGAGGTGTGTGTGGGTGTTACATGACCAGTCTTGCCCACTTCTCCTGTCATCTCTAACCGTCCATGACTTCCTGACACGTTCTTGTGATGGCGCGTTGCACGCTACATGTGTAAACCGGCAGACCAATACCCCAGTTTGTGACATGATTGATGTCTCGAGTGTGTGGATCGTGGGATCCACAAAGGTAGCATGTAATGCTAAATTGAATAACTGCGTTATTCAGGAAGTTGATACTTGTGAAGTATCATGTGTATTTTATGCAGGTACTGCATCCTGGTGTGGTAAAGCGACGGGTGGTGATCACCATGACTCCTCATTGACCAATTAACTCCTGACCAGGGTTGTATAACCATGCCGGTAAAGCTGGATGGACGAGATGATCTTTGAGACACTCATCTGCGGCCGTTGATGGAATCGGGGTTTTTGAAGAGGTGCGCAGTATCACTCTTCATCTTGGTCGAAACCAAGCATGGGAAGGGTTTTGGAAAGGACCGAGGGCATGCGTGTAAACGACATGCCGGTGTACACGTCCGTACCTCTCTGTCCCATAAAGGCGCGATCTAGGCCACTCGATTTGACCGGCAAGGGGTGGTTGACATCGGTTTGCGGCAGAAATCCATTGCCGCAAAGGAATTGGAAACCGCGTGACATGCCTAGTTTGGACGCGCGTTCCAAGATGACCAATCTTGGTCGGTCTTGGTTGATCAGTATGGCGTGTAGGTGGTAGGCTGGTGTTCACGCCTATACCTGACTGTCCCATGAAAACGTGATCTAAGCCACTCAAATCGTCCGGTGAAGTTGAGTGGTCGAGATCTGTTTGCAATTTGGGAAGTTTAACCACGCAAGTTTGGACGCGCGTTTTGGGATAGCCAGGCATGATATGCCTTGGCCGATCAGGTGAGGGGATAGACGGGCCCACGGTGATCATGCTGGTATGACCGGACCTGCTTAATCTAATCTGGGACTCTCCATTCGTGCCGGAGAAGATGAACGCTCGTGATGCTCGAAACCCTAATTTTGGCTTTCACGGCCGTGTAACCATGCTCCGTTTGGGCGCACGACCGGGGACGACCAACCATGGTTGGTCCCGACCGATTGGTCAAGTATGTAGGCGGGCCCACGGTGATTGTGTTGACATGCTCGGGCCCTTTGAATCTACATCTACACCCTCCATTTATACTGCGAAGATGGATGGTTGAGACTGTTTTGCGACACATGTAATGTGCCGCAAACCCTAATTTAGGGTTTTCCGCCCATACTACTCTGGTTTGGACGTTTTGGCAAGCTAGGCCAATTCTGGAGGCCGACCATGCGGGGTCCGCTTTGGTTCGGCGAAGAATATTCCATACACGCTTGGGGTTATGGAATCGATCCGGCCATCCAATCATCTTTGGTGAAGTTGGATGAACGAGATCATATCCGTGACGATACGGTCAGCCCGGATGCTCAATCGGGCTAGTATAACACACCGAGAGTTCTCAATCGGGCTAGTATAACACACCGAGAGTTGCAACTTTGTACGGGTATTTCGTACATGCTTTCTTTATAATGCTTGGAGGTTCATGTTGCTCTGCTGAGAGCAACACTCGCCGTCATGCCGCACCGATAATGAGTACGAAATACAAGGCTGCTCACGCATTAATTAATAATGCTATAAATTCACGGGGTATATGGGATTGTTGCTACATGCTCCAACCTCGGATGAATTTCATGTATTCACGAGAATGGGATTGTTGCCACATTCCATTATAGGTGAATTAGTAAAGTGAAGGAGTATCCAACACTTATTAATGGCTTTATCTTTTACAAGATGTCAGCGCATGATTTTCTGGTTTTTTACAATTTTAACCTTAAATGAAAATCCACCATCAACATTAAGTCCCCCGCCTAGCACATAATGGTTACACTATTGTGGGGTAGGCATGAGATGGTGACAAATTTGTACATTGAAATGACCAAGCTAAGGTGAATATATATTTACCGGATAGGCCGACATCATCAGGCGTTGCCCTGGAACCGGTTGGTCCTGATCATGGTTGTGAAGGAAGCATGACTTGACCTGGCGAGTCGCTTTGGTTCCCCTTGTGTATATCCAAGCTTGGTCCCTCCTTGGGTCAGGTGTATTCCCTTTCTCACACACAGCTTTCCCCAGATGTATCTGATAAGCATCGTTGATTGCTATCCCGAATTGGTAGCCTTTATAGGTGGTAAGTAAAGACTTCTTTTCTCCTGGGATTCTGTCGACTTGCGAGATTATAAAGAATCATCTCACGCAGTCGTTTATTCTATATCTCAGGTACTGCTCCGCACTTATCTGATCTCCTGATTGAATGATAGATTGGTTGATCTTTTTTTTTTTTGTGCTCATAATCTCTTCTCCTTTGCAGTTTATCATGGAAGCGGTGGACGATCATTCTGTCGCTTCTCCAGAAAGAAGCTTCGAAGTTGACAAGCCTGAAACCCATGCGCATGAAGAAGTAATGGCTAAGATCGATCTTCCACTTCGTGAAGTCGGCCGTGCTATATAGGGGATGTCTATTCTGCACTCGCGTATTGCCGGGGACGCATCTCGTGCTCTTTCAGCTGCGATTGACATGGAGAGGCGCGAGGAGACGTTGCAATCACTAGTAAGCGCAAGGGCAGAGAGATATGCAGCGCGGTTGAAGAGGCGGAGGGTTGAGCATAAACGACCTCTGAATGAAGATAAGTGCGATTACCCAATCCCGGGACGGCGTGATAATTCTTGACTCCGACACAGACGAACTTGAATATTTGAAAGCAATTGGCACGTCTCCTAATGTTGTTGTGCCCTTTGATGCTCCCGCTGATGATGTTGGGATGGAGCGCGTTGATGTGGAGATGTCTGATGCAGAAGTTGAGGTAGATTCGAAGGGATGAGCATCAACAGGTGATGGCGCTGAAGCAGAACCTAACGGTGGTGCAGGCGATGTCGACCCTCTTGGCGACTAAAACCTCTTTTCTTCTTTTTCCTGCTTTCCAAGTATATTCCGTATATTTGAACATCTTCCTTGTACTCAGTGGCAGCCGAGTTCAAGGTTTTCTTCTATTCGATTGTTTGAATAAAGGTTTTTTTTTTTTTTTTTTTTTTTTTGTAACCCTTTGTCAAGAATGCAATTGAACCTTCTCAGGCGCAAGGGTGCGCCTTCACACGTAATTCTTTGTGATAAAAGAAATAATGCCATAATGGAATGCCTACGGACTGTGTTCCCGATGCAAGATTTTCCCAGCCTTGTCTGGGGTGAGTGGATCAAAGCTTCTTCCCTTCCCGCGCATGTCTTTTCCCTCAACTCTTTTCAGGATGTTTTTTTTTTTTTTTTAGGGTTTATTTACTGACATGCTCTAGTGGGTTGATTTAGGATGGGTTTTGTGTCTTTAGGGGTAAAGAGGTTCTCAGGTGGAAATAACACTTCAATTAATTTGGAAATTGAAAATTGAAACCCTAATTATGAATGCAAGTATTGCAATCATTCTCTAGAGGAATTACAAATATGATGTGAAATTGTAAAAGGAAATACGCCGGAGGAATTAGCACGATGTCTTAAAGCGTGTAGGATGCTGGAAAGTGATAGCACGACGTCTTAAGTACGGTAGGGTTTGAGCCATCGCGAGTGATATGTTACGCCTTCCAACTTGTCAGCGTTGATGAGTTTGCAGTAGCCGCCTAGGATGACATCTCGCTACTGGGTATGGTTCATCCTCCTTCTCGGTGGCTGAATCGGGTGAGGTAGCCATTCTCACCATAATACTTCCGACCTTGAATGCGGTTGTCTTCGTTACTAGGTCCCCAATTCCAAACGGGTTTGGGCGTATAGACATCGGGGTCTTGGTTTTGTCGTCTTTGATCAAGACATCTTCTAGAATCCTGATGAAATGTTTGAAGGGGCCAGCCTCCCATTCGCATCTCTTAGCCAAGGTTGGTTTGTTGGTTGGAGCCAGTCCCCGGACTTGTCGAGAATGGAGGGCGGTAAGTTGTGAAGAGGGTTGCGTGATGAGACTTACTTGAGATCGGAACCTTTCAATGTATCTTTGCGAGCTCTCTCCGGAAGTTGTGTCACATTGGCAAGTTGCTAGTGCGGCACCAGATAGCCATCAGGTCCAAAAGGCGTGTTGGAGATTCTTTCAGGTATCGAAACCGGTAGAGGACAAACTTCTAGTATTGCTTTGTTGTCATGCATCCAAGAGCGTCCTAGGATCATGTTGTAGTTGGGATGATCTTTCACAATGTAGAACTTTGTTTGTGTCGAGGCATCACCCAATTTGACTTCAAGATCGATATATCCATATGCATCTATGAGTTCTCCTTCTGAATCTTTAACCACAGTTGGGTGACGAGTAGCTTCCTGCTTTGAAATCTTGGCCGCTCTTAAGGTCTTGACAGTAATGATGTTAAATTCGGAAGCCGTATCAATCAACGCGCTATCGAACGCAACATCTCTCAAACGAGTGACAGTTAGGAGTCCCCGGTCTCCCTTGCTCACGCCCTTCAGGAAAGACTGGGGTTCCTGGACTGCTTCTGGATACAAACGCCTGCCTGACACAACGTGGTTGAGGGCCATAAATATGTCTTGACGCTGCCCTTTGGAGAAGTACAAGATTTCACACAAGTGCTCCATCATAGATTGTACAGTCTTGCGAACGGAATCCCCAGAAATCATGCGGTTCTGATAGGGAGAGGGTCTCTCGAACACCTTCGTTTCCAAGTGAGTTCCCCGTCTCTATCTTTTCCCGAATATTTGTTTCAACTTGTTACAATCTTTGGTTGGATGATGTACGAATGCTGTGGTAGCAACGGTATTTGGGATCTTCCATGTCTTTCTCGGTTGGAGGACGCGATAGGAGGCGGCTTGACGGCATCGTCTTGGATCCACGCTTCCGAGAGTTCTATCACTTCATTCATGGGGAAAGGAAAACCTGTATCTTCGGTGTCTTGTGTAGGAGTTTTGTCTGCTCCTTTCCGAGACGAAGTCTTGTGTGCCGGGGATGCCCGCTTGGTTTGTTGTTCCGTCGCTGAAGCTTTCCTTTTTTCTCCTCCGCCCACTACACTCACAGAAGGGCCAGTGTTGTATTGCTTGTTCGTGAGACACCTGCTTCCTCGAATTTCACGTGAATCTTCACTTCGAACAACCCTGGTTCTTTCCGGCCAGTCTTTGAATGCGGTTGTTCTTGAACGTTTGCGGCTTCATGTAGTTCAGAGAACGTTTGAAAGCCCGGATTCTCTAATAGAGCACGGTATATGGGTATAATCCCATTGATGCACAACTCTACCAATTGTCGTTCGGTGACGTTCGGGTCGTGACAATCTAGCGCTTGGGTTACGAACCTTTTAATGAAGTCGTTGGGATGCTCGTTGTTCGTTGAAGAATTCTTCCCAGATCCGAAAAGGTGATCTGCTCGAGACACGAAGAAATACTTTACGTAGAAAGCACGACCATCTCGCTCCAATTGGATATCTTTGTTAGGCGCGATGTTGTTGTACCCGGTGTACGCCCTCCCGTAAGTGACTTCGAGAATTCTTTTAGGCGCGAGAATATGATTGTATTCATGTTCCCCCTAGGATTCCAAGAATCGAGAGACGTGTTCACGAGCATTACCGTACCATCGTAGAGGAAGAACTGGGAGATGTGTAACCTCTTGGAAGAGGGAATTCGTTGTACATCTTGAGGGTATGGTGGCTGATGTTGGTATACATCCGTTCGGTCCCCTTTTCCTCAATTTTGGAGAAGTCGTTCCCGGATCCTCGCGTGTGATAAAGTTGGAAGGCTGGTCCCTCTCCCTTGGGCATTCAGGAGCAACATGAGTTTCTTCATTCATGTGGGTCCGAGTGGAAGCGCCTGCTCCGGGTGTATTGAATGCATCTCTTGATGACTCCAAGGGTTGCCGTGAATCTTGTGGCAATCGTTCGGTTAAAGTTTTAAGGAAAGTGAGTACCTCTTTTACGAGTTGCGGCCTTATCCGTTTGAGTCTTAGCAAGAACTTCCTGCTTCTCCATCAAGTCTGCAATGGTGATAGACGGTGGTCCTCCTCTTGTGCCTCCGGCTCCTCGTCCTGATGAAGGATTGAAAGTTGTTGTTCTGGTGACCACTGGAGGTGTAGTTGCAGGAAATCCTACACTACACCCCTCACTAGATTCAATGTAATTAACTCTCTGAAAGATGATAAACTTTGAACTTGATTGATTATTTCTTGAAATGTTTACAAATACAATTAGAACAAAACCAAAGCAATTACAATTACTCTCTCTGTTTTTTCTCTCTCCTAATGACTTGCTTAACAATTCAAAAAAGATCCCTCTCACAACAGACTTACTCGACCCTTTATATAGGGTATTACATAGTGGATGACAACTAAGTTGTCCTTTATTTTCGGAAACGACTCGCGAATCCTCGCGAGTGTGTAACTGCTTGTCCTCGCGACACCCCTAAATCTCGCCAAGTCTTCACACTTTCCTCATGTTCTGACTGTCGTCATCTATTACGTCATTTATTTACCTCCATGCGACTCCTTCGCGACGCAGTCGTTTATTAATCTCGCGAAGTATTGGTGTTGCGATATTATGATCCTACATCTTGCCTCTTTTTCCTTGAATATTGCTTGGAGAGCTATTTTTAAGGAAAAATTTGCCACTGCGGTGATCTTTGTTGATGAAGGAACAAGCGAAAGAATACTGGAGTTGAAAAGTACGTACTTGCCTCTATTCTTTTGCGAAGTTCCGAAGTTTTGCGAAGTGAGCAAGAAGTACTATCTCTTGAAGTATGCGAAGCATGAAGTATTCATGAAATAATATAAGAAATCTCTTCATTTTCCCACGTAAATCTTCTTAATTTGATTCCTTAAATGTAGGGATAACCGTTTACACGTGTCTAAAATTACTCTTTTTACCCGTATATTTAATGTTATCCTAGGTCACTCTTTTTCTTCTATTTAAAGGAAAAGCTGCTGTGAAAAACATTCTTTCTCTTCTTCTCTATCTTCCTCATCGTCGCAACTATTTCCTGTGTTCATCTTCATCATCTTCTTTTTATTATCTTTCCCATTGTTTTCATGGCATCCATGTTCGTTAATTTCATTGATTTTGACTATTCTCTTGATTGATCTTCCTTATTGAAATTACTTCATCTTGATTCTATTCTTCTTTTGATGTTTCTTTCGCCATTTTTGTTTCAGCAAGAATAAACCCAGTTCTAAGTATACCGTGGTGAACCCTAACATCCCTACTGGTTCGCAACCAAAATCTTCTTCGCAACTGAAGTCTCTTGCTTCCAAAAAACAACCTGCGAGTAGTAAGGTATTTTAGAAATATTTACTCCTTTAATAGCAATTTTATTGCCTCTGTTTCTCAATTGATTTATTATTCGCAGGATGATAAGAATGATGATAGATCTCCCAAAAGGTTTCGCCATAATAAACCTGATGCTTCTGCTGCTTTTTCCTACTTTGTTTCCTTTTCGGGATTCAAGCATTCTACTTTCCCTACGGTATCTTCACAAGGCAAATCTCCTACTATAGCGACTTCTTCGCAAGATAAACCCATTTCTTCTTCTCAAGATAATGTACCATTCCCTACAATATCATCGCAGGATAAATCAATCCACTGAATTTTCGTGAATGAAATTCTTCGGGACATGCCTCTTCCCACTTTTACTTTTGTCTCGCCCCCACCTATTGATCGGGTTTCTCCAATTGGCGATCTTATAACCATGGGTGACTCAACTTTTCCTTCTTCCTCTACTATTTCTTCTTCCTCAAAATCTATCTCTCTTAGCAAAGAAAATTTGGAAGGGATGGATATAGCTTTTAGAATTTTATCGAGATACCATGAATGATGTTAAAAAGCCTCCACCGATCCCACCGGATCTAGTGTTTACGAATCTTTGGGTAAATATTTTGGTTTCGATATGATATCGCGAGTATCCTTGGAACAAGAAATTAAGACTTTGAATAATAATCTTCATAATACTTTGCTGGATCGCGATAACCTTCGCAAGAAAAATGAAGAATTAAAAGGTATCTCTCTTCCCCCCCCCCCCGTTTTTTTTTTTTTTTTTTTTTAAAAAAAAAAAACTTGGTTCGCTTCTCAAGTTTTGCACCAGAAACGTAAGATGGAGATATATCAACTGGAATCTATTGTAGAAGAAACTCGAATGGAAAGAGACGCCTGGATGGAGCAATATAATCGTTTAGATAACCTCCATACATTTTCTATGGATCAAATAAATAATCTTTCTCAAGAAAATATCTGCTTAGTTCAAAATCAAGAATTATTAAGTAATGAAGTGTCACGTCTCTCATATTCTTTGAATAAATCTAATTTGGAGTTGGAAACCTTATCAGATGAAAATGGAACTTTATCTCAAGAGAAGCGAGCTTTATTGGATAAGGTGGCGATATCCTCGCAACAACTTGATGCTTGTAAAAAAGCATTGAATGAGCAAGAACAGTCTATCTGCCTACTGAAAAATAAACTTGAAGATACTACCACTGAAAGAGATAAGCTTATTCAGAGTAGAATAAATCTAAGTGTTAAAACAAACCAACTCAAGGATGATTATACCAAGTTAAAAGAATCCCATTCTTCCCTTGCGAAGCAAAATAAGTTATTGATTTCTAACGAAAAGAGTTTGCGTTCGCGGTTAAAAGGTCTTGTCGGTGATGGTTTTGATAATGCCATGGAAAACTTGGGGAATAATTGCTTGGCCCTTACTCAATATCTTATCTCGCGAAGGAAGGTAGTCATAAGATTTGACTTGCCTTTTCCATCATTTTCTTTTCTAATTTTATATACCACTTTCCATTTTATAATTTTAATGTCTTTCTTTACTCTTGCAGAATCTGAGAAAAATCTTCACTCTTCTCTATCTACTTTGGAAGCGGCGCATGCTAAGATTCGTAAGGAAAATGCAACTCTAGTTGCTTCCCTTGCCCAATCTCGCGACAGAGCCAGAAGGAGGTTTAACTACCTTAATCATCTTAAAGATATCCAGAGTAGAAATCAACAGAAAGCACTTCTTCGTCAATTTCACCCCAAAGCAGAAGTTTGCGTGAATGAAATTTTACTTTCTAAATCCCTTGATCCTGTCTCTGTTGAACCTTTGGAAGTTGAAGATGATGAAATACCCAACTCTCCTGATAGTGATTATTATTATGATAGGCTGAAGATCTCTCTAATAATGAAGTTATCAATAATGATCCAAGCGAAAAAATCTCTGATGAAAACCCTTCAACTGGCGAGGGTGAAGCTAACAAGATTGTTGAAGAATCTTTACCATCTCCTTCAGCTGAGAATATTGATATAGAGAATTAAATTTCTTTGTAATCTTGTTGAACTTTTCTTTTTGATTGCAAAAGATTAAGTCCGGTATTGGATGAATTAGTTTCTCTTTCTCTCTTATTATAAGAACTCATTTCGCCACCTTATCAAACAATTCCTTTATTTTCCATTAAGTCTTTTGTTGTAATCTTTCTTGCGATGAAAAGATCTCAATTACCTATATTCAAAATGTTTAAAGATCTTTCTTGAATGTAGTTACTGCGACAAGATCGCAGGACGTCTTTACATTTTCATGTAATGACCCATTGGTCTTGCCTTATCATTATTTGTGTGGTCTTATTTTGCCTTCCTAAGTAAAGGTCCTATTTTGCCACCCCTCATTGCGACAAGATCGCAGGACGTCTTTACATTTTCATGTAATGACCCATTGACCTCGTCTTATCATTTCTTAAGTATTTTTGCCTCTTCAGGACATTATATTTGCAACAATATGACAAGTTTAAATGTTCTTGCGACCATAAAATCCCATGACATTGTCGTCTTTGCGACGAAATCGCAGGACGTTCTTACACTTTCATGTAAAAACCCATTGATCTCGTCTTACCCTCGCGTTAGTATTATTTGCCTCTGCAGGATCATTGCACAAATATGACAAGCCTAAATTTTCTTGCGAAAATAAAGCCTCATGACATTTGCGTCTTTTGACACTTATCAGCTCCCTAATGGAGGGTGCCGCCCTTATCTTCTCCCCCGGTTGCCCCTTCAAGGAGGCGTACATCGGCCATACAAGACTAGCTCCTCCCATCCGGTCTTAACGACAAGCGAGTTGTTTTCGCGACCTCTTATCCCTTATACCTATAGGGCTTATGGTTACGAGACTGCACCCTAAGTGGAGTTTTCTTCGGGCCGAGTGCGGCATGTGCCAAGACTTGTCAAGAGTGGTAAGAAAGTTCCATGCTCCCGCACTCTTGACTCAACCGTGTACCCCGGCGCCTTGGTCATACACGACTCCTTGGAAGAGACCCTCGGTCGCCCAACCAGGGTATAACCTTATATATAGTTGGGAATCCAAGGTACCTCTTCCGGATAGGCTTTCATGGGCCCCAAATCTCCATGACTCAGGTTCCAGGAGCGGTGTAACCTTTTCCCTGAGCCATGTCAAGAGATACCCCCTTATATGACGCACTTTAGGTCTTACATTTGCCTCTTACGAAATATCATTCGCGAACTAGGGTGTACGCCATAAAGGTTCGTCCCATTCACTCACTCATTCATTTTTGTTGAATCGTTTAATCATTCATTTTTGGTATTTTGTTCGCGAGATGTTCGCACAATCTTATGCACTTTGTTGAATTTCATAATCATTCTATTGCAAGACATTTTCCCTTAGTTTATTCCACTTCACCCTCTTCTATGGGTAATACCTCTTGAGATATAACCTATTCCATGGTCTATCCAACCTTTGACCTACATTCTTTCCTTCAGGATCCATTAATCTATATGCCCCTGTACCAACTATTTCTTTGATGATATAAGGTCCATCCCATTTTCTTGCCAACTTGCCACCACTTTCTCGCTGATATATTGGTGTTTCTCGCAACACCAAGTCGCCTGGTTGAAATTCACGTATTTTAACACGTTTATTATATTCTCTAGCCAATCTTCGCTGATAATTCTCCATGTGTTGTAATGCTTTTTCTCTTTTTTCTTCTAATTCATCTAACTTGATTAGAATGTTTCCAGCACTAAGGTTCTTCTCCCAAACCTCTTTTTTTGTTGTCGGGATCACGACTTCTGTTGGAAGTACAGCCTCAACTCCATATGTTAAACAAAAGGGGGACATTCCTGTAGCTTCTCTCCTGGTTGTATTATAAGCCCATACCGCATTATGCACTTGTTCACACCATCCTTTATTGTGTCCTTCTAACTTTTTCTTCAATATGTCTGCTATTGTTTTGTTTGTTGCTTCTGCTTGACCATTAGCCTGGGGGTACAAAGGAGTTGATTTTCCACATTTTATCTGAAACGCATTAAGCAGCAATTCTATATTTTGTCCTTCAAACTGCTTCCCATTGTCAGATACCAATTGTGCAGGAACTCCAAATCTGCATATAATATTTTCAAATATGAAAGTGAAGACATCCTTATCGCGAATATGTTGTACTGCTTTCACCTCAGCCCATTTTGTAAAATAATCAGTTGCGACGATCATATATCTTCTCTGTCCTGTTCCTGGTAAGAAAGGTCCCACGATGTCTAATCCCCATTTTCCAAAAGGCCACACACTTGTTGAAGAATTTAATAGTGCTCCTGGTGCATGTATCTTCTTTCCATGTCTTTGGCAATCTTCGCAACGCCTTGATATCATTCTTGCATCTTCATGCATATATGGCCAGTAGTATCCTTGCGTTTTTGCCTTATACGCTAAGGATCTTCCACCACTATGATTACCAGCATCTCCACTATGCAACATCTTCAATATGGCTTCCCCTTCTTTCCTTGTTAAACATCTGAGTGAAGGTCCATCAAAAGATCGCCGATAAAGCACGCCATCTCTTAATTCATAATTTGTCGCACGGCTTTTAATTTGTGTGCCTCTAACCTATCTTTTGGTATTTCCCCTTTCATCGGTATGCATGAAGTTACGCTCTCCGATCTTCCTCGCGAGACCGTGTTTCGTCTTCTATCATCATTATATCTGCTTCTTGCTCTTCTTCTTTATTAACTGATGGTGCTAGAAGTGTTTGTATCTTAATATTTCTCGCAGTCGGATCTGTCATCATACTTGATATAAAAGCAAAAGCGTCCGCGAGTCTATTATTTCTCCTTGATATATGTCTCCACTTTATTCTTGGTATCTGCGTTGACAACTCGTCAACAAGTTTCTTATATTTTTGCAAAGATAACTCATTTATAGCATATTCTTCTTTTATCTGGCGAATTGCCAATTGTGAATCACTGGTAATCCTCACATTCTCCAGCTTCATTTCTATTGCAAATCGCAAAGCGTGTATTATAGCTTCATATTCTGTTTCATTATTTGTGGATGCAAATTCCAATCTGAAAGAAAGAGCTATTTTATTACCCTCTGGCGAAATCACGACAACTCCAATTCCATTTCCTTCTCCATTCGATGATCCATCTACTAATATTTCCCATCTATTCGGTTCTGTTAACAAATCTTTTGGATCTCCATGTTCTTCTTCCACATCCATCATCTCTTCTACTGATTCATCCTCTTCCAAAGGAAATTCTGCTAGAAAATCTGCGACAACCTGTGATTTTGGCGAAGATAATATTTCATATTTGAGTTTGCAATGACTTATTTGAGCATTCCATCTCTCAACTCTTCCCGACCTTTTCGAATTCTTCATTACTGATTCTATTGGTATTTTCGTCACCACCTTGACAACATGCGCTTGGAAATATATACGGAGCTTAAATGTGGCGTACACTAACGCCAAGATTAACTTTTCAATTTTTGAGTAATTCCTTTCGCAAAGATTGAAAGTCTTGCGATGTAATAAATTGGTTTTTCTACTCCTGCGTCCCACTCAGCAGAATATCGCACTTAAGGCATGCGAGGTTGTCGCAAGATAGATTAACAATTCTTCTCCTTCTTCCGCTTTTGCAAAATTGATATATCTATTAAATGTTCCTTTATTCCTTGAAAGGCTTTCTCGCACTCATCTGTCCATTTAAACTTCGATCCCTTTCTTAGGATATTGAAAAAGTGCTTGCATTTATCGATGACCGCGAGATGAATCTCCCTAGCGAAGCTAACAACCCATTTAACTTCGAACATCTTTTACTTGTCATGGGTGTTGGCATATCACGAACCGCTTGTACTTTTCCGGGTCGACTTGAATTCCTTCTTTAGATATAATATATCCTAAAAATTTTCCGAATGCGACTCCAAAGGTACATTTTTCCGGTTTACTTTGATGTTAAATTGCCTCATTTGTTCAAAAATTTCTTTCAAATCCTGTACATGGTCTTTTGCTTTTTACTTTTTATCAACATATCATCTACATATACCTCTAATGTTTTGTGTATCCATCTCGCGAACACCTTTTCCACCATTCTTTGGTATGTCGCACCGGCATTTCGCAAACCAAATGGCATTTTTGTATAACAGTACAACCCTCTTGGAGCAAAGAAAGCAGTATGTTCTTGATCTTCTTCGGCGAGATGAATCTGATTGTAACCTTTATATCCATCAAGACATGATACCCTTTCATTTCCTGCCGCTGCCTCAACTAATTGCGAAATGTCTGGTAATGGGAAACTATCCTTAGGACAAGCTTTGTTTAGATCAGTAAAGTCTATGCAAATTCTTATCCCTTTTTTCTTCTTTGGAACTATAACCATATTTGCTATCCATTCGGGATATTTTGCCTGTCTAATGATTCCTGCGTCTAACACTTTCTGCAGCTCTTCTTCTATTTGAGGATGATAGGCTGTTGCGATCTTTCTAATTCTTTGTTTAAATGGTCTTACATTCTTGTCAATTTCCAATTTATGGCAAGCCACAGATGGATCTATACCAGGCATTTCATCCATATCCCACGCAAAAATATCTTTGTAATCTCGCAACAAATCAACAGTTCTTCTTTCTTCATCCGCGTCCATTTTAGTCCCAATTTTTAAAATTTTGGGTTCCTCCTTGGTCCCAACATTCACGTCTTTTGTTTGTTCTGCTGCAATATAACTAGACTTCTGTTCTCCCATAGGAGTTGGTCCTTTTGCGAGCTCACCTCCTTTCTCCATAGTTTTACTAGGTATTCCTCTCCCTTCTTTTGCTTTTATCATGTAAATTCTAAATTCTTCTTCTTTTTTAGCTGCTTTTACTATCTTCTTGCGATCTTTTCGCTTCTTCACTCGTTCTTCATAATACTTTACTTCAATTTGATGATATATTCTTCCTTTATCAATATCTCCTCGATTTCGCCAATTCCGCTCGTAGGAAATTTGATACACCGATGAAGTGTTGACGCTACTGCCTTAATTGCATGTACCCAAGGTCTCCCTAACAGTATGTGATACGGTGATTCCATATCCACTATACTTAATGTTATTTGAAATTAATCAAAATAAAGCATCGTTCGATCTCATTATGCTCTACTTCTGAAGCAACTATTTATCGATTATATCATCATTGTGCACGCATGATCCTTCCATTGACTCATATGCATTCTCATAATCCGTCAGGATTTCATTGTTCTCTAGAAATTTAAACTTCGGAGCATCCTCCAGTTTGATTCATGGACATATTCAGAGACAATCTTATGAGATGATTTCTGATGATATAAATAAGTTATGCCTTACTCACCTACTTCCTTTCTAGGTGAGGATTGATCGAACCAAATGGTATCTCCAACTTCCTTTATGGAGCCACGGCCTCAACCACACTTCCACTGAGTGTAGTTGGAACACCTTAGTCTATGGTGTATATCCCGTATTGAGGATTTGTAACTTTGCAGGTAGGTTTGCAGCTGGTATGTGTGATCTCATCACTTTAGCAACATCAGTGTACATTCTGAAAATCGAATATTCTTTATCACTTCACATTTACATTTGTGGAGTATAAGAATCAATATGAGACACAGTGGGAACACACCACGACAATTCCTGTCGTTCCCTTAGAAAATACTTTTTCTTATCTCCCCCTAACGACGGGAAGACTGTCTCATTAAAGTGATAACCCGCAAATCTAGCGGTAAGAGATCTCCTGCCAAAAGTTTTAAAATGCGGATAATTGTTGGGAACTCATTTCCAACATAACTACTTAACAGTTTTGAAGACCCATCATAGTACGATGTGGAGTCGTAATGGCACATATATAGTGCAACCAAAAATGCGTAAGAACACGAATGTCAGGCTTAAATCCAGTTACCAACTGGTACGTAGAAAAGGTTGACTAATATTGGGTTCTAAAAACGAATTAAGTAAGATGCGTGTAATATTGCATATCCCCAAAGCAATAAAAGATAGGTTGGTACGCATAACCTATTCCTTAGGCACCATCTGTAACCTTTGATGGTAGCTTCTGCGAGACCATTGGGTATAAGATGCTCTATATTGATCCTATTAAAAATGCAATATTCTTCAAGTCATTTTGATGTAAATTCTCTAGCATTAATAAGGGTGGTGAGCCTTTGCACTTTGTATTGTGTAATATGTGCTATGAGTTTTTAAATGCAAATTTCTTGGGAACTATAACTAGTCCAAAATGTCAAAACATTCACCTGAGCCATAAGTCACTTTAATGGTCCGTATTCTGCATGAATATTTTTCTAAATTTTACCTTGTTTTCTTTGTAATATGGGACCATTTGCATCTTAGGATGGTCTCGATCCTGTTTTGCTGAAGACTTTGTGAAATGAGCGATATGCTTTCTTACTTAAAAGCAATAGGGGGGTTGTGCATCTAGTACTTTAGAAAACACTTATTGAGAGATATGATGTCATTTCGCATTCTGTCAATCTTTCTACCGTTTTTGTTCACTCAAATAAATTGATGTTCGTACGAGTCCCTTCAAAACGATCATCATGTCACAACCAAAGTGGCTTTATGGTTATGTCCAAAGCCTGTATGAGTCAATTGCCAGCATTTCATCTTCGAAGTCAATTTGGATTTAATAATCCAAGTATTATAGTGATTTACATTTCACTAAATTGACTCACTAGTTTCTCTAATACATTAGAGACTATAAAAGATGCATTCAATTACATTCTCATCATTATAAGTTTCCACATGATATCCACTTGCATGGGTTTCACGTGGAATTTAACAAGGTGTGATTATCTCTTGGTACATACAGAGATTAGACATTGAGTCTTGAGAGATTTAATAAGTGGTGTGGCCTTATTACGTAACAAAAGTAGGATTTAATTCAATTACTTTAGAGAGAATATATGTTACATTTCATCCAGATATATCTCAAGTGCTTTAGAGAATTTATGTCTCGTGGTTTCACTCCATAAGTGCAGACATTGGATCTAGTTCAACTGAATAAGATAGTCAATTGGTCAGGCAAATTTCTTGTTACCATTAAAGTTGATGTGAAAATTGGTTGCTACTATGCTACACACATTACATTGTATATACCAACACCTATAACTAGGTGCATTTCCAACTCTTGCATTTATAATGGAAGCTAAAATTACATTTTTAGCTTCATCCCATGATATATATGTCCCTTTTCTCATGCTTTATATGAGTCATTACGTCTAACCCTTATTACTTCGGGGCTCTTTCCATTTTCAAATTTGCTACATTTAACTTAATTCGAGAAATTTCTTTATCTCAACGGGCCAAGAGAACCTCACTATACATGCCAACCACTTACTTTAGGTTGAATATATTACTAAAGATAGTTCTCTTGTTGTTATACTTCAACATATACTGGTTCGTTAGTATGATGGATGAAGTAGAGAAATGAAAATTTTCTGACTCATATCACATTTTTTGAGTTCTTCCACAAAAATTAGAATACATGTAATTTTATTTTCAACGTATCTTTTGAAACTAATAGTCGAGCAAGTGGATTACGTCCCACGGAACATTCAAATTTAGGGAGAAAATATCATGCATGCAACAATGGTTCTCAAGTACTTTTAAACCTCAAATGAATACATTAGAATCGAGTTGGTACAACCAATTGAACAAACGACATCATTCAACCATAGCCAATATCATATTCTATAGAACAAAATATCATTAAGACCAAAATTCTTATTGATCGAGATAAGCAATCATAATTTAAATTGACCGTTTATATGATGTGGACTTATCTTAAGACAAAAATAAACTAGGTATGTTCTAAAAAAAATAAATAAGCCTAGCAACTATTATTCAATGTAAAAGCCCATATTAGTTACATACCTCGAGCCTTGGTTCCCCAAAATGCATAGCCAAAACTGAAAGCAGACTTGATCGCGCACGATTGGAAAACAGAACAGGGCACAATCTGCAGTAGTTCTGGACAGGACAGGGTCAAACCTGAATGGACCGGGTCTATCTGGGCCAAACTGGGTTGGTCTGGGTGGGCCGTTTTCTTCCTCCACGAAGATCCAAGATCATTCACGTAACTTTTCGTTTGCTTAGGACTAACGAGATGAGTACATATCGTCAAAAAAATTGTAATCAAAATGGAATCACGCCGTATAATATAATAAACATACAAACATAAATATAAAATATAATCAACAGATTGATGATCATGGGATTTGTATTTGTATAAGATTTATTGTATTTAGCCAAAATCAAAAATGGGGAAAAGAAAAAAAAATATTTATAGGGCAAAACAGATCCAACTTATCTGATTCGATTCCAGCCATTTCCACATTAGCTTGACGTTAATCCGTGTAGAAAAATAAATCAATCAATCAATTCGATAGCTCCGCGGTATAGCATCGTGCATGATAACGTCTTTGAGGGAAAAAAAGAGAGAATACCAAGAATATGAGAAACGGCAAGAGAGATTCTATTGACAGGCAGCAACCATACTACATAGCAGAGTATGCTTTATATACAACCATGGGAAAACCCTAACTACCTAGTTGGACCGCACATCTATGGGCCATAGGCCCTACAACAGAAACACATTTATGTCAAGAAAAAAAAAAAAAAAAAAAAAAAATCAAATTTTCCACCACGTAACATATACCTGGCTTGCATTCAACCCATTAGTTAGAAAACCCACATACCCATTAACATTAATAATAATTAGATGTGATCAGCAACGTAAGTTTTTTCTTTCACAAAAAACTGGAAAGGTAATTGCATACCCTCTCAAGAATAAATGTTATGACTAGAATCTTTCAATAGCGAAATCGCAAGCACTCTTCAAAGTGCAACGGAAACCAATAACCTAAAGAAATACAGAAATTTCAAACTAATTAGAATCATTATAGAACTAAAATAAGGTGGACTGAACACCTCTAATTTCTGATCCAATTCGAATTGTATGAAATCCCCTATACCCCAATTTCTTCTTACATTATATCATTGTTATAAAAAGGTATGAGGTTTGTGTCCATGATATCCAGGGCTATCAGACGGACGTCATTCAACGGGGGCCCTGATCCAGCGGTCGGGATCCTCCAGATGGAGTTTTTACTTGGACGGCTGGGAAGGACTCACGGTAGTGTTAAGTGGGTCGGCGTGGGTGAACAATAAAGGGAAAAAACTGATCTTGAGATATCTTTCGCGAATCTGTTTCAGCTCTAAACCTTTTTCGCTCTGTATCTCTCCGACCCAAGATGTTTGCTTCTTTCTTTTATGTTTTCGCGATTATTCTTCTTCCCATGTAGTTTTGTATATTATGCAGTTGAATCGGAAAGACCTCATTGAGATTGAATAGAAGAGGAGGTAAACATTAAGAAACCCTAGATTTTTTTTTTATCTTCAGTTGATTTGGGTTATGTTTTTTAGTGTACTTTAATAAATTTGTATTTATCTGTTACAGTTGAATGAATCAGATAGACGATTGAGAGGAATGGAGAAGAATGTATACATAAAGAAACCCTAGAATTTTATTATTAGGCTCTTATTCTTCTTTTTGTACCCACATATTTTTAATTGGATGTCATTCTCTATATCTTTCTATTATTTTACAAGATATCATCGGTAGCTTAAAGGAAGATGGTCTACTTCTCTGTAAGATGATGTTACAAAGAAAGAAAGTTATTCATCCAATTTTATTTTGGATGTGATTCATTCTTTGATTGGTACAAAGAAAGTGATTTGGAGAAGCCAATTTAGAGTTGTGAGAGATGATGTTACAGTTAAACTATCAATGCAAGGTTTAGTTGCCGACTAACGGTTGTTTGCAGTTACACTGATTAGTTGTTGATTCACAATTTTCATGGCAGAGCTTTGATATACAGGGGAACAACACTAATTTTAGTTGCTGGATGTATTACGACATGCATTGCCTGTTGCAACTGTGAGTGGAGCTCCGAAGTTCATATGTTATTACTTATCTGATTTTTTGTCTTCTCCAATCTCCGACAACAAATTTAATATTTACGGATCGATAAGAAAATTTGAGTAGGCATGGGAAGTACTCCCTTGGATAAACATATTAATATTGAATCAATCGAGAAAGTTGGCGTAGTTTCCCTGGGCTAAATGGTCTAATTAAGAAAAGGAAAAAAATTAATGTTATGTTTAAAGAAGACTCCCAAGTAAAAAAAAAATGATCGTATTACTGATTTTGAGTTAGGTTCTGTAATCACATTTGCATTGTTATTGTTAATGTATGAGGATATAAAAAGGGTGATGCTGAAGATAGGTGGTCATATAAAGGAACAAAACTAATAATTATGAAGGTGTAGCTGTTATAGACGTTTCTCTCGGTCCTGTACTCAGTGAGTATGAAAACGATTTAACAGAACATGCTTATTATAGTAGAATGAACACATTTCAGTGATCGTGATGGTGTAAGCGATAGCTACAATGGTTCAGGTTAAGATTTCATGCCTATTGTGGAAACGATAGTCTTTCATTTGATTATTTTTTTTGGTTATCAATTTAGTTGTATTCTTCTCATGCGCTGCTACAACAACAACTTTTAGTAGATCATTTATGGAGTATGATTATACCATGTTTTTGTTTGTTTCAGGATCCAAAATTCTCAGAATTGAATGAAGCTCATGCTAATGAACTTGAGTAAGACAGTGAAGATAGTGTAAGTTATTTGAGCTATCATACCTGATCTGTTTCGCGGTAATATTTTTTTCATTGTCATGCGTCCACTTCCACAAAATGCACTTAGATCCAAGGAGTTTAGTTGACTCCAACTTTTGGCATATCTTGCGTCCACTTCTACACGATGCACTTAGATTCAAAGAGTTTAGTTGACTAAAAGTTTTGTGTATCTTGCACCTTGCTAGCTTAGTCAAGTACAACTATTCTCAGTATGCTTGCAGCCCTCACTATTTGTGTAAGATTAACCTAGAGAAGATACTTCTATTCACCGTAATAGTTCACTATCATTTCAAAATATGTGGAGGCATGAATTCAGTATGTTCCAGCCATGCATTGAGACCCTGAGAATTATGGGTATTTTTCAGCAAGAACGTCCTATAGTGTTAATACTTTAGGGCCTATTTTTGATGATATCAGTGGTTATAGGTGTATAGGTGTGACCATATTGAGCATGGTTTTTCATGGTGCCATGAGCAAATAACATAGATGTGATAAAAATTTCAAGGAGAGCAGTTTGATTTTTAAGTCAGTGTTAACATCTTCTTATTACTATTTTTTAGACGAACATATTCTTTGCAGAAATTATAGTTTTTTTAAAATATTAAGGAATTCAAATATTTCTACGTAGACCCTCAATCTCCCAAATTAGAGTCAAAGAAGTAACTAGCTTCTCCAGAAAAATCATTCTCTTAATTGTTTTATGTCTGCAAATTGCTTGAGCTACCGTGTGTCTGCAGAGTTTCTCCGAGTCTCTGGGAGCTTCAATGATTGTGATAATCTGATAAGTGTGTATAACAAAGGGAATGTACAGTCTTCTTCAGTTTCAGTTTTTGAGCATTAACTGTTAGCAATTGACTACTATTTCCTGTCTTAATAAACAATCCACTTATTGTTTTTGGTTGTTTTTGAATTGGATTACACAATTTTATTCATATTTGTAGATGAAATATGATATGGTGGGCATTTCAACTAAATATTTAAAAACAATGTCTAAATTTTTCAAGATTCTGGATACATTAGGATGGTTTTTTTCTTTCCTTTTGTCACTTTTGTACTTGCAAGGTTACATGCACTCTTATGGACCTAACTCGGACGATCTAGGTTTCTTTTCATCTTATTGATCTCATTGTGTAAAATATTGATGGTGGTACCGGTAGTTAGTTTCTTAAATTTTAACAAGAGTGTTTCATAAATTTTAATAAGTTTTTTGTTGTTCTTTTAGATGAAATTGTTGCATCTATAGTTTTTTATTTTTGTATGTTCAATGATTAGTTTCTTATACTTTGTTTTTGTAGATTGTTGAAAATCTAGGTGTGAACTAAAGTTTTGAATGCACTGGAGCAATATCATTTTGTAAACTGTACATTGCATGTTTTTAATTCTCAGTTTCAGGCAAACTAGAAGTAACTAGAAGGACTCCTCCTGATTCAATTTTATAAGTTACAGTGGAACTGATAGGGATCACTTAAATTGATTGTACAATGTCTGTTTGTTGCAGATCATTTCCGAGGTGTTCATTATTTCTATTAAAGACTGCCTTATTATTCTACGAGGTTGGCATGTTTCCTTATTTTTCAAAACAAAATCACAATAGAGGTGTATATATCTTTTCGTTTGTTTGCAATATCTTTTTGTTTGTTTGCAAGTTTGTTTTCTTATTATTTGGAGTAATTGATTACATCAACCTCAGTACCACGAAGGAGCGAGAGCAACGTGGCTTGCGGAAAATGTTGGAAACGCGAGTAGCCTGTAGGCATTCATATGATCTTGGTCCCTACCAAAATCTAATATGAGTCTTTTTGACTCTTTCATTTTCATTTTAGTCTACCCCCCTGAGAGTTGCATCATCTAATATTTTGGTGATTTACCTCCTCATGCCACACTACTTGCACAATCTGTACAAATTGGAAGTCATGTTAAGCCCTCATTTCCCCGAAGAATATTGATTCTCTTTGCTATGTTCTAGCCTCTTTCTTTCTGCCTATGTGATTTTTGATTTTGGGAAGCATTTGAATTTTATCTATCTGGAAACATCCTTGCTTGAATTTTATCCTATGTGTAGAGACCAAATACTTTCACATGGGTCTTCCCACCTCAAGACTTGGTTCTTGCGTACGTTTTCGGCAGCCTAAGACAACATAAATTCCAATTTATCTGCTGGATGGTAGTTTGTTCCCTTTTTTTTGGTTGTTGTATGGCTTTCGGAGAAGTGGTCTGGAAGCTACTTATTTAAACCTTGGAGAAATGAAACTGGCTCTGATAGTATTGAGAATAATCACTCTTTTGACCATCTAATGAAGACCTTCTCATCATTTGTTGATTAACTATTAATTATAGGATGTGTTAGTCTCTTTATACTTAAATTAAAACAATTTTGAAATAGCTAATCCAAATTAGGAAAACTAAAGAGATATATTCAAAGCCTAAAGGTAACATAATATTGTCTCCCTCTTTTGGTCCATACTGCATCTGAATTAGTTTTGATGTTTTTCCTTTACATTTTCTGCCTAACATTATTATATACTACCTCCGTTTCTAAAACAAAGATACTTTCACTTTCACAATTTGGCTTATTTTTAGGCTAATTGAAAAAGTGAAAGTATCTTTTTTTTTTAGAAACGTAGGGAGTATGAATGAGTTTTGAACATGTGAGTCCTACATAGCTTCCTTTATATAACTACTGCCCAAGTTTTGTAGTGTAGAAATGGAATATGACGATTTCTCGGTTTCATGGTTCATTGTTTATACTTGAGATGAAAATTTAAGCACCACAATTTTATTCATGTATTTAGTACTTCTTGATTAGTTGCATGTTGTTGGGTTGATTCGTATAGATAACATCAATATATTTATTCCATTTGGCTTTGGTCGTATATATAATTTAGTTAAGTGTTTAGTAAATTAATAAAGGAGGGAAAGTTATGTCCATTAGGATTTGGGAGGAAACGATAAAGTTTTCGCATTCTCTTCCATCCACTTTTTAGAGGCAACCAATAATTAACAGTGTAGTCCCTTTGAACTGCAACCTCGAAACGGAAGAAAGGGAGGAAAGTGAGGAAGAAACAGATGTAGGAAAAGACAATTTCCAAAACGAAGGGGACTTAATAGGCGACAATGCCTCATATTCAAATCTGTCAATTTAGGTCGAAGTGACTTAATATCCAGCCCTTCGTCTGTTGTAATTTTTTACTCTTTCAAACATACTACTAGTGGAAACAGTGTTTCACCTATGGTGTTAGGCAAGCAAATTTGAAAGGATAGAAAAGTTACAAGGTAAAATAAAAAAAAATCTATTCTTTTTATTGGTATGAGATCAATTTTCAACAAGGGTTGATCTCTTTTTTTGATTTCTATTTTCTTGATACTTCTGATAATTGGGTTTTTGGTTCTTCTTTTGGAAGCAGAAGGATGGTGTATGTTTGGGAAATTGTATGAAGCTTTGGTCATCTGAAGGAGATCATTCAGTCATGTATGTTTCAAATTTCATATATATTGTACTTTTTGTTGTAATTCGATTGTTTAGGATTACAGTAAACTGGATTGAGAGTTAATATTGCAAATGAAGTTTTTGAATTAGTTAATTGGAAGTTAATATTGGTTAGTTTATTTTTCTCACTCTAAAAACTTTATTCAGGTAAGTTTTGTTAAGCTTTCTCTATTGGTATGACGCTATACTTATGTAAGTCTCAATCAATTGATGAATTATATGTTTTCATTGGTTATTTGCCCCTGAATTGGAAGGTGCGAAGGACTTGCAATAGAGCTGAAATCATGTTTCATATCCTTATGCCATTAAATATTTTAAACAAACAAATACAATTGTATTTGCCGTCTTAGCTCAAATGGCAGAGCGCATGGTTTTCATCCATGTTGAAGTTGTCCTTAACACATCAGGTCATGTTAAAAATTTACTAAACATATGTCATTTGTTTAAAGCTTTTTGCAAGAAGAAACTTGATAAGGACCCGAGGTTGTCTATAGAGAATATCCAAAAGTTGCAATAACGGGTTAACTTAGTCTACAAGTTCAAATGTACTTTCTAAAGCAATTCGGGCTATTTTTGGGGATCAAAGTGTTTCTGGATTGTGTAATATCCTTATGCATTATATTTAAAATAAAGATATTTGCACTATTCAATTTTTTCAAATCAGTATTTTAGATATGAGATGCAATACCAAATTAAGCCGAGAATTAAAAAATGGTTTCCAATTAGAGGAGACAAAAATGTATTTTGGTATCCGTTTTCTATCTCAGGAAGATAGAGAAGGCCTTGAAATTTTCATTTTAAATATTTACTCGCGTCATTTAACCTGTGCCTGAAAGGTTGAAAATGTTTATATGATATAACGAGGAAAATCAAGTTCTGACGCGCTGGAGGTACTTAGGGGTTTATTTAATTATCAATGGATTATGGTATCACATTTTCAGGCTATGTACCGGTGCGTGATTTTCTCATCTCATTATTATGTGAAATGCAACAATTGCCAAATTCTTGATTTGTATAACACTCTCTATTGCCATGGTCACACAAACTGCTTTTGGTATCCTAATTTTTCCAATGCACCAAATTTCTCATTTCATTGTATTTGTTTTTAGTATAGGCGTTTCAAATGAACAGGGAGCAGGAAATATAAACAACCGCAAAATTTTCAATTTAGGTCACCGTATCTATTACCGTGGTCACACACATTGCATTTGTTTTTGGTCAAGCAAATTTACATCTAAGCTTACAATAATATAATGGGAGAAAATTGAAGAAGGCATGTCAAACAAGGCATTGGACACTTTATATTAATTCACCGGGAGAATTTGGATATCTTCTGTGAAAGTGCTTTGTCTCCCAATTAGTTGGTGACACTATTTAGGGAAGATGAGCTGCTATAAAACGACAAACTTTTGTGATTCTATTAGTTTGTTACACTATATCAGGTACCGATGCTTGATATGTTAAGAGTGTTATGTATCCGAATTTTTGGATTAGTATTGTTTTGTGCCTTGATACCATTAGGCTTATTAAATCGTGTTGTAATGTACGTTGCTAGAATTGGTTAACCATGTTAAGGAGAAGGAGAAATTATGGAACTAGGAAGAAATTTCTATAAGGTAAAGAAACATTAAGGGGGGCATATATACAAATGGGAATTCAACGATTGACATGAGATTCAGATTGGAGATGTGTGTGCATATATTTCATCACCTTTCCTAGATATTTTAGGCAACGAAAGTGGTACA
Source organism: Papaver armeniacum (assembly GCA_023531295.1). Taxonomy (NCBI): domain Eukaryota; kingdom Viridiplantae; phylum Streptophyta; class Magnoliopsida; order Ranunculales; family Papaveraceae; genus Papaver; species Papaver armeniacum. The sequence goes on along the minus strand of JAJJWW010013784.1, from coordinate 29,936 downwards.
TAATCAATGCGATAACTGCAATCCCTTCATAAAATGAAAATGTCTTATGTAAGTCTTTTTGATCAACAAATGTCTTGATGCATTCGATCCCTTCGTGACACACTGCTCGCCAAGTTCTAGATATGGTGAATCATCACCCTCACAACTTAGCGATTATCATCTGAATTTAATTTGATATGGAGCCTGCACATTTAGTTCCTAGCACATCCCGCATACCAGGCATTCAAACATAATATTTATTATTAAATTTTTCATTATTTTTTAAGCTTTACTTATGTATCTATGTGTTCTAGATATCAATTACATGCATTTCTATTTGTATACACATTAACAACCGACTAAATTTTCACATTGAACGATTTTTTAATTTCAACAAATGATAGCAATGTAGATATAAAAATTGCAGACATCGCCGGAAAATCAAATACTTAATTACTTTAAATGTAGGTATATGTCGATATCATGAAGCAACGGATATTACATTTCATATTGTGAAACACTGGATATATAGATTGATGAAAGATTGACCAAACACTATTCAAAATTAAGTCGGAGTAATAATTTTAAGTAGTTGGGAAATGTCAAACAAGATTAAATTGTTAAATATTTTTAAAAAATAGTTGGTCAATCATATGTGAAAAAGGTAACAATTTTGGTAGTGTTTTTCTTTCTTTCTTTTTTTTTTCTTTTTCTGGAAAGAGGATACTTCCTCATTTGTTAGATAGATAATTATGATTCTCAAAAATTTGAGGATCATTTACGGTTACAAGATTAGTGCAGCTTTTCATATATAGGTTATGTAAAATAGCTCTAAATCCATCATTTATCCTACTATTTCGGATTGCATTACGGTTACAAAAAGTTGTTGTATTTGGAGGCTGATTTCCTTATTTTGAAAAGCAAGGAGATTAACAGAAAAAAAGCAGTTTTGCATGTGCCACTGTAGTACAGTGGTAAAGTCACTGTGTGATGATATCAGTGACCTGAGTTCGAAACTCGCCAGCACCAATTCTTTACGGATAAAAAAAAAAAAATTACGGATACAAAAAGGAAAAACAGTTTCTTTGAAATTAATATAGCTATTTATCCTAGCTTCATAGTCTTCAGTAATGCTACATTCAGTTGCCCATCGGAAGGCAGCTTCAACTCCATTTTCTTTTTATTGCTCTGTTCCCATGTTCTACAATTTGCACGAGATCCTCTTGCCTCAATGTCTTACCTGCATACTCCATTAAAATTAAGCCAATTCCAGAAGTATTTATGATAACAACTTAGGCGGTTATGGTAACGAAAGAGAAACCTAACAACCAGGTTTGCTTCTGCATTTAGACATCACCAAGCTAATTGATGAATAACAAATTTATTACTTCAAAAACATAAACAAATTTGAGAAAATTTAGATTTTTTTTTCAATGTCTCCTTTAAACGATATACATTTTAAATGGTGGTTTAGAGTAAAAGAACATAATTAGCGATACATAAAATAAAAATAAACACACACTTGGACTTTAGTTTTTCCGGAAGAAAAAAAAAGAACAATAAAAGGGATATAATTCAGGAATATGAATTTTGACAGGACATAAAAGAAAAATGAGTTAAAGGAGACAAAAAGAACAAAAAAAAAATAGAGGAGGCTACATATTTGGTACGTGAATCGGATTTCGAGGGGCTTAAAGACTACTCAGTCATATAGTGGCAAAATATGATGAACTTTCTTTGTGGAATCACCTGGTGCTTCGAAAAATGAGCAGTGAAAGATATTAATCAAGGTCGAGGTTGTTGTTTTTACTCATGATTCTCTTGATGTTATTGATTGAGGGCGTGGTTGAAACGGTAGAAAAGATTATAGTTTTCGTGAACATGGGATCTTATTTTAATATGACAACTAAAAATTAAGATTAATATCTCAGTTTTACATGTAATAGTGAATGATTAAAAGAAAAATTGCTGGTTTTCAAGCTTCTTTTTTTGTGTTAGTCGTTGAACTATCTTTAGCGCCATGGTTTTAGTTTTGTTTTTCTGGATTTTTTTTTTTTTTTGAACAGATCATTTAGAATACAGTGGGTTCAAATTTAATTCTAAAAGATTCAAAGTCATGGGATTTTTGAGTACCATAGATAATGAACACATAAATATATATGATCTACATTTTTGGTTTGTTCTGTCAACAAAACTGTTTATAGATTCTTACATTGTTCTAGCTATCAGTAGACACATGAATGGTTCCATATTTTGTTTAAATATATAATACTTTAGAAACTTGATCTAATTATTAAAAAAATTTGCACATATACGTGCAATTGGTTAAAAAAATTTATGAGCAATCAAATTAATTTCTTATAATAAAATTGTGTAATTGCGGGTATCACTGTAGTACAGAAGTCATTGGATGATGATACCAGTGACCTGAGTTCGAAACTTCCAAAGATCAAATTCTTTACCGATCAAAAAAATATTAGGTAATTAGAAAACAAATAGTAACATGTTTAAAAGCTTATCTTCATGAAAAAAATTTATATGTGGACTTAGATATTGTGATGAAGAAGTGAACTTATGCATTATTCAATGTTATATTAGCCAACCGTATGTTAAATAACATCGACTAAAAAACACTATACCAAGATGAAAGGTTGAGCCGGGCCTGTAGGCCCCGGTGATACCTAGTCATACTTATAAAAAGGTATGAGGTTTATGTCCATGATAGCCAGGGATATCAGACGGACATCATTTAATGGGGACCCTGATCCGAAGGTCGGGAAATTCCGGATGGGTTTTTACAATCGGACGACTAAGAAGTTTGCGGCAATGTTGAGTGGGTCGGTCTAGGTGGACGAAATAGAGGGTTGTGTATTTTATCTGTGTGTCGTACGAAACCATCTTTCTCTTTCTTTCACTCCGAAGTACGATCCCTTTTCTTCCCTCCCGCATAAATCTAAGATTTTTGTTTCTCTGTTTTTCTTTCGTTCTTGCTGTTATTGTAGGTTGTAATACTAGATTTATATTGCTGCAGTTTAATCGGAAAGACGATTGAGAGGTATAAAAGAAGAAGGTAAACATACAGAAACCCTAGAATTATATTCTTAGGTTTTTTTTTTTCTCTTATTCAGTTGATTAACCATATTCACCACAGTTCAGGTTTTTTGAAATTTATTTTGTTAATTTGAAGGCTGGCTTTTAACTATGTTCTCGATTTTTTTTTTTAATTTGGAATTGTCAATTTAGGCATTCTAGATATATATGCATATGTTTTTTTATGTTCGAATTTTGTTTTGATCTTAATTTTGTTTTCTTACATTAGTAGAGTTTGTGCGCGATCTTATAGGGTTGTTTCCTCCTGTTTTTTGGTGCTTTGCAAGGTGGAACAAGTTATGGATGTTTCAGCTTTAAAATCAAGTGATGAATTGGATGCCCACTTTCAGTGTTGAAAATCGCAAAAGCAGCGGGAAGGTTATATACTACAGGTTAATTTTCCAATCTGCAGCTATTTGTTAATGAACCCCAAATATTTGATGTGTGGTCTTTAGTTGGCAGACTAGGTGACAGACTTAGTTATGTATCAAATATATAGAATATTTGCTTGGTTACTTCAGAGAATATTTGTACCGCATTACTGGAACTTCAGTCTACTTAGGGAACGGGTTCAGAGGTAGAATTGATGGTACATATATAGAGTAACAAATGTATAGATTCCATTGGGGTTGATTCAATTCACATTTTAACTTAATAGTGAACATACTAATCTATATAATAATTTACCTTACCATCACTATTTTGGTATACTAATCCGTAATGCCAGCCTTATATTTCGTAACATTATTTCAAGAGTTCACTTACCACCAAATACACCACTCTGGAGACAACTGTTGGGATTGATGTGACAATTGCAACTTTGCTTGCTATATTTTTTTAATTTCATTTGCTCTTGCCACCACTTTTACGATTGATTAATTAGTCAAGGTGACATGATTTGGGCAATTTATGAAATTAGAGTACTTGATAGTGCTTTGGAATGAAAAAAAAAATTGTGTGATCCGGAACCTCCATTTGAATGAAGGTGTGCACGCAAGCTTAAATTTTAGACGCATAATTTTCTATCTCATTAGTGATATACTAGTTCTTGTTCATAAAATATTTTATGTGAAACTGGTGGGAAAATCAATTACGTTGGTGGAAAATATCCATGGTTTTATCCTCTCACAAAGTAGTGGCGACTTAGATACATATATATTAAATTATCCTACCCAGATGTGTAGTGAATTATCCACCTTTCCTATACATGCCGATGTAAGGAACTCACAAACTATAAGGGAGTCAAATGAAAACCACCACAAACTTTAGATTTTTAACCAAATGCCTCTGCATTTTCTTATGTATGTTGAAGGATGACGTGTGTCCCTTTTGACATCTTTAGATTTTGAGTCAACTGCATAGGCGCCTCGGATCCTTTATTTTCTTCTCATCATTATTGGGATCTCTTTGTTAAAATAGATTGAATATTTTGGAGGAAAATAGGTAGGTGTTTGAATTGTCGGTGCATACAAACGTGGAAAATTATTCATAAAGTTTGTTGTGCTACTTTTTGATGTGGGTGAAGAAGAAATGTCCACCAATTTAAGCTCTAAAGGTTGATTTCACTTTGAAAACGATAGCTTACATGTAGCGTGTCCTCGGATAAATTGAGCTATATACCTGCCGCTCTTACTAAGAACATGTTTTTACATGGTTATTTGTTATGCGAGGTTACGATACGAGAAGGGCCAAATCCAAATATACATCTTTCACTGTTGGCAGGTCTGATTGACATCAAGACATTGTATATAACAACACTTCGCCCCCGTCTCGGACTAACTTGGAATAAAAGTGTTCGGTCAAGATTACTTATTTCCCTTAAAGCCATGTCAATTCAAGCATGTCATGTTAAAATGAGTTTTTAAAATAATATTTTAAAATAATATCTTAATGGGTATATTGAAGAAGATCCATTGATAATGGTAACTAGGATTGTAGATGCTCTATATTTTGGTAAAACAGGTCTACAAAATCCTTCAGTATGTAAAATTTTACCATTGTGAAAACAAGCTTAATCTCGAAATGTATGTTAACTTTGTTTTCATAGTAATTTTAAGTTTTTTTTTTCTTTTTCTGCTTTCTCCTGATTTGAAATTAATTTGAGCTGATGTTGTCTTTTTATTTCCCTCTGATGCAAATTTGGTATTTTAAAGATTTTGGTGTCTGAAAATAAGTGTTATTCAGCAAAGATTAAAGGAATCAAAAGGGACTGCCATTTAGTTAGATTTTACAGTTGGGAATTATGAGTTGCCAATTGATGAGATGTTATTTGATGTTTCATAAGAGGTTTGATGTTTTATAACCCGAGGAGGTCAAAGAACAGTGGATTAGTTAGTTCCGGCGTTGATTTTTCCCTTATCCCATGTAAGTGCCTATCCTCGCATTTGTATATATTCACTCATAGACTTATATTGATTCTCATTTTTATGTTATAGTTCAACATTAAGAATGAGTTTATCTACATGTATGATTTTGTGGTGCTACTCAGTGAATCGCGAGGTTTCTGTATTGTGGTATCATAACAGATATGGCCTTCCTTATAAAGTATTTGTATTGTATTTTTTTTTCTTTATTTTTTATTTATGCAAATTCTAGGATTTATGAAAGGGCAAAGTCTAGGGACTACCCAATGCATTTTGAGGCTAACCTCCATAAAAAATTAGCTTCTCTTCCTAACGAAGATATGATTGGAGCTGTTCTACCTTGGTAGGTGTACGCAATAGTACATCAAAATTGTTGTAGTAGCAGGAAATCCCACACTACACCCCTCACAAGAATTCACACAATCAAGTCATTTTAAGATGAACAATTATATTCTTTATTGATTAAAACTCACAAATGCTACAAGATGGAAAGGAAATAAGCTAAAGAATTTACAATCGCTCTAAACTTTCTCTCTCTTAATAACTTGCCCAACACTTGAAAAAGATCTCCCCTCTCTTAAGCCTGTTCGGCTCTTTATATAGGATATTACATAGTGGTTGACAGCTAAGCTGTCCTTTATCTTCGGATCTGACTTGCGACATTATCGCGAGTGTACAAATGTTAAATCTCGCAACACTCCTAAATCTTGCTAGGTCTTCACATCTTTCTCGTGTTCAAGCTGTCGTCATCCGTTGCGTCATTTATATTATCCATCTGCGACATTTTCGCAATGTGTCGTTTATGGATTTCGCAAGGGTCTTGATGTTGCGATATTCTGATCCTACAAGTGTCATTGTTCCCAGGAAATAATTAACTTTCATAATACTACTCAGGTAATTAACGTTAAACTGTTATCCCAAATCAGAATGACAACCCTCAAAGGTTACTTTCTTCAACCACCATGACAACTTTCTTGATTTATTTCTTCTTTCAATATAGTGATCCAAGTGATCCACAATGTTGAATTAATGTAGTAGAGATTACTCTATTTGTCATGTTATCATCGTTGTTCTTACCCATGATTTTGTTCCTGAATTGTTTTATTATTATAATATTATTATTTGATTATCATTTTCTTATTCAATCCACAGACACTGCTTATTACTCTCAACTACAGGAATTTATGCATCTTCAGCCTATTGATTTGTATTTGGGAAGCCAGCTACTTGACAAAGTCATGAACATGATCATTCCCCGTTTTATAACTTTGTTGTACATAATAATCAGGAGGTTGCATGTTCAATTCACGTCAGGTTCTCGAACGGTTAATTGATATGTATGGTTTTCATTATTACTTTTTCAACTTTAATATCGGATGTGTATTACTCTCAGATGAATTTGATGATCTTCTGTTGTTCTGCCCAGGTACCTTGACTTTTTAGTGGTAACTAATTTAGTCCCTGAGCTGAGACTACTTATGCTGATTGATTATGATAAATGAGGCATATAATTGAGTTGCAAGCTTTGTTATATGGCTAAAAGCTGAACATTACTTTTCTTGGTATTTTTTGCAGGGTCTTGAGGGTATAGCCAAATGTGGGTTTTTATCGTTTGTGCAATAAGTGATTGGGAATCATACATGGGGATCAAGATTCATGTATGGATTTATTATGTTGTGGTTCTTTACAAGTAGCAATTGTCTATAACTTTTTCAGATAATTTTAGTTGTATATGTCATGCATGAACTTTTGTCTCTATTGGTGTTCATTAACTTCAGTTGTTGAGCTTTAGAATTATGAGGAAATTTATGCAGATGTAGAACTTAATATTCTCTTTTTTCAACACGGTTAAATAGGGAAGTGAACCGGTGAAAGAAGGGACTCCTACAATGAAACATTGTGGTTATAGCAACCAATTATACAACTATCGTTATGTTGCTTCTGCATAATTGGTTATTGATCCATGACAACAACATAAATCTGAACAGTTTAGTTGCTTAAGTTATGTCCCCTTCTGACTGTTATTGAATGTTTATTCTGGATTCCATGTATAAGAATATTTCCTTCTTTTACTGGCAGGAGAATGTGATAATTGTGGTGCCATATGCAAGGCTTAGGTTTTGGTTTTAACTACTCACATTTTGGATCAACAAAGGATTAGCTTAGCTATTTTAAACTCAACTCAGATTATTAAGCATTGATATTTCCAAATTATGACCAAGACCATTGAAAAATTCATCATTTTTATCTTGATACGGTTTATTTTAGGAATCTCCTTATTGTATACATGCATGCTTTTTGCTTACAGCCGTTGTAGCCTGTAGGTACTCAGTGGTGGCATCATGTTGGGCTTATGTTTTCATTCTTCAAACAAAGGTGGAAAATTTTATCGTAGTAAGCTACATATGAGGTACATTCTCTTCTTGTTGTTATGGTTACATTGTGCATATGAAGCATGGTGTCTGGCACACCTTCTTCTTGCTTATCACCTTATGCCATTAAATATTTTTAACAAAAAGATCTAAGTGTTATTATATTAAATTGTCAACTATTTGCGTTAGGAAATCATATTTGCTGTCTTAGCTCAAATGGCAGAGCGCATGGTTCCATGTAGTTGTGGGTTCGACTCCCATAGATGGCATAGTTCATTTTGAGTAAGCCAACTTTGATTATATGCTTAGGACATAGGTGTACATGTAGAAGCCTGTCATATTGGATGAATGTGACTGTAACTAACTTAACTTTTCAAGTCTTATGTAGAGACCGTTCATCATATATGAGACTGTCAGAATGACTTCGTTATGTCGTATTGGATAAACGATCTTCTAACCTAATCAAGTTTTTTTTTTTTTTTTTTTTTTTTTTATAACCCTATTTTTAGTTTATGGTATTAATGTAGGCTTTCTTTTATGGTGATGATTGTTGATATTTTTTTTGGCTCGGCGAGCACGTTGCAAGAGAAGAGGCTCAACAACGAAGGAATACAGTCTCAAAGGAAGTACAAGACCCTTATTATAAGTACCTTGCAACTCGATGTATGTTGATAACGATGTTATTCTAAAATCGAATAGTGATGCTCTTTAAAACAATGCCATCAATTCCTTATGTAGACTTAGTTATTTCAACAATTAAGAAACTTAGGTATGGTTATCCGATTGCACACCTATATATCAACGAAAGACTACATATTCAGTTCCTAGCACATCAGGCGTGCCAGACATTTAAACATAAATTTTTTTTTAAGTAATTTTTCCATTAGTTTTGGACATTTGCTTACATATCTAACTTGAGACGCATTTCTTTTTGTATACATATCAGGTTCAAGTGATTTTGTTTTTCATCAAATGATGATAACGCTGGAAATAAAATCGTTGCTCTGAAAAGTTGATACTGTGGTATCCTGGAGTGATAGTAGATATTACATGTTCAAGGTGCTTTTCGATACACGAAGAACTTAATTCTCATCTAGATATGTATGGTCCCGATGATGCTCTCTCTAAGTCTTAGCTAGATATGTATGACTGATGGTGCTCTCTCTTTTGAAGTTCACGAAATCCCAATTAGATATGGATGTTCTTATGATAATTTAAGAAGCTCCTATAGAAAATAATGGTATGAATGCCAAAAACTCCTGGCTGCTATCTCCAATTAGATAGCGGTGAAGATGCACAAATTTGGAACTTCGGCGTAAATTAATTGTTATTTCCCAATACTGGAAAAGAGTCGATCAAGTTTATCTAGATATGTATGATGGTATTTATGCTCTTATTATATGAAGTTCAGGAAACCCCAAATAAGATAACGATATTCTTATGATAAATTTTAAAAATACTTATAGAAAATAATGATATTAACGCCACATGTTATCGAACTTACGAGATTTAAGAGATATCAATACTTTTGAGAAAATGTCAAAGTCATAGTATTTACAAATTCAAGACGCTACCATTTTCTGATCGATGAAGTCATGATTATACAACCAAGAGATGGGTCTTTGAGGTCTATCTCCCAAAGATATTTTACTACAACTAAATGGAGCAAATAGTTCAACTCGGATTTTTGAAAGCCATCGTGCGTACTTATCCTAAAAAATTAGTATTTTGTTGTTATATTATAGTATAAGTTGGAAGCCTGATATTCAAATGTAGAATAACTTACCAAATCTCGATTAACTCAGAAACAATCTTATAGTTTGTGACCTTTTCAACACTCAAATTTGTATTATACTATCTTGATAGTAACAAAACTTTTTCATTGGTAGAAGTTTGGGTATCAACCGAAAAAAACCATTTATAATTTTTAAAGGACATCTAAAATAACGAAAATGATTTGTGGCACCCGAATTTCATGCACCCAATGCACACAACATGATTTGGCATCTCCATGAGCATTCAACTTCGTTTTTACACGTTTCTTTCTTTGCATCATTTTTTCCTTTATCTCTTCTCCATCTGCTATACAACCATACATCGGGAAGATGTGTTGAAAACAATTGGGAAAAATCATCACACAATCCAGTCAATGATCCGATTTTCAAAAGTTTTTTTCCATGAAACAAACCCAAGAACAGGATCAAGTTTTGTGAGCAAGAACAAATAATTCAAAAACGTAAGAGAAAAATGATCAAGATTATTCCTTAGAATCCTAGCTCAAGCTTAAACAAAATAGAACAATTGTGGGATTTGATAAAGGGTGGGTTTGGACGTTATGGGTGAATTTTTTGCGTCCTGAGTAAGAAAAGCTGGGTTTGATTTAATTAAAACTTCAATTTGCAATAGACTTTCAAGTAGGAAGATTTTATTTATTATTATTATTTGAGATGTTAAGCCATTGAAATACAGTGAACTCTGAAGAACAATTATTTTTTGTTTTGTTAAAAAAAATCCATCCCAATTAATAAAATCTATGGATATGGGTTTTCTCTTTTGATAAAAATTAGATCGGATTAGATCGCGGCTAACGGGAAAGAGAGAAATCAAGGTTGTGTGGATGCCACCTAATGTTGGGTGCATTGGGTGCACATAATATGGATGCCACAAATTATTTTCGCTAAAATAAACCCATACGTACTCTCATTGTTAACTTTTCTCCATGTTCGGATCATATATCAAAAGCCTTGAGGTTTTTTAGTACGGCGGATAATGAACAAAAAAATGTATAAACTACATTTTGTTTTCTTCCTTTTGTCTCTAAAAGTTATATCCTTCTAGCTACAAATTTGTATATAAATTCTTACGATCATATAATCCATGACATGCATATGAACATACACTGTTGTAGGTATTAGTAAACACATGAACGGATTCCAGATTACGTTTGGATAACAATTTCAAAATTTTATTTTCGAACATGTAATTTCTCTTATAAACTATAAGCGGGTTATAAAAGGGAATAAATAACAACATGTTAGGGTGTTACAATTTTCAAAGTAGATAGGATAAATATGGAATAAACTATTGTTGAAAATATAAAACTCTAGGCATTATCCTTTGTGGCATTGTCAAACCTTATGTTGAATAATTATATATAAATCAAAGGCAATATACCAAGATAGAGAACCGTCTAATTAAAGTTGAGGTTTGCACTAATTCTTGGCCAAGATCTTATATTGATAAAATTAATTATCAATTTATGTTTGTTTAAAGGGAACATTATCTATATACCCCTAGAGTATGAGCTTCTTTGAAAAATACCCTTTCAAACTTAATATATACCCCTAAGCTTAATACTTTACTAAAATACCTCTTTTTATATAGTGTATATATAAAATCACTCCAGCTATATTCAAAAAGAAAGAAAAAAAACCACTACCTCTATTGCCCACCATCATTGTCCACCACCGCCAACAACCACCACCACTATCCACCACCACCAACCACCACCGCCGTCCACCACTGTCAACCACCACTGCCGACAACCACCACCACCGCCACCGACAACCGCCACCACCGTCGAAACCACCACCACCACCGCCAACCACCATCCACCAACGCATCCAACCACCACCGCCGACCACCACCACCGCCACCGTTAACCACCACCACTTTCCTCCACCACCACTAGCAACCGCCGCCATCGTCACCGCCACCACCACCACCACCATGTGGAGTCAACTTGCTGAAGTTGTCTCCAAATATGAGGCAACTAGCTCAAGTTGTTTCGAAAGTGGAGGCAATTAGCACAAGTTGTCTCCAATAAAATAGGGTACAAGAACAAGTTGCTAAAGAAAACCGAGACAACTACCTCAAGTTGTCTCCGAATATGGAGGCAACTAGCACAAAGTTGTTTTCAAAAGTGAAAGCAACTACCCCAAGTTGCCTCCAAATCTAGAAGCAACTAGCACAAGTTGTCTTCATATATGGAGGCAAGCGGCACAAGTTTTCTCCAAAAAGAAAAATTATACACAAATGAGTGAACCTAGCATGAGTCGAACACACATCTTCGGACATATAGTCAGTTGTGCTACCGTTGCACCATAGATTCGTCAATACAAAACGACATATCAAAATCACATCTCAGATGTTAATCTGGAACAACTTGTGCATCTCAAAAACTTAATCCTAGGTGCTCAAAGGTCGTTATTTCAATTGTGTCTACTAGTGATTTGAATCTTAATCAACTTCAAACTAATTAACGTACCTTTCAACAAAGCAGAAGCTACAATGTTAACATTACCTGCATAACTTCAAATGCACAAAAACAATCCTAATACTGCCAAATGAAGTAGTTATAAGTATTGCGACATCACTAGCTAGGAATTAGAAATCAACATTAATACAATATCAAGCCAAAATCAAGGCAAATCAACTAAGTCAGTACCCGTTCACATGTTATAGTTTGCAATCAACTCTATTATAGTGATCCTGCAGATGGTAATTCCTTCTTCTATACCATACTACTGCTAATAGTTCAAATTACAATGGGGTAATTTTTGCCAAACCACCGCTTCGATACATTTACACAAAAGGAAAGTGTATTATAATGCAACTGGTTTCCAATTATTTAAGGGTAAATTTATAGTTAACATCAATAACTAAACACACTATGTTCAATAGTTTTACTGATTATGACATTCAATAAGCAACAAGCAATTTGGAAACTCATTTTTACACTATCTTTTCCTGTTTTGCTAACAAGGCCCAATTTAATCTCTAAAGACATTTATACAAAGAAGAAAAAAGATCAATACCTTCTCCATTTGTTTCGAAAGCGGCTTCCCGGTGAGTATCTCAATAGGACATAAACTCAATATAACGGCTTCAAGTGCATTTCTTATAAGTCATGGAACTCTCCATAAATCACATCTCCAGTTGATATCTCCACAGAAACAAACCTAATTATCACATCAAACCCACCGCCACTTTCCTTACCAAACTCACTCTTCTTATCATTACCACCAACCAAAACATCCTTTTCAACAAAAAAAATCAAATAATTACTACAAGAACCAACAGATTGGGCCTTGAAGCTGTGAAGAACTAGTCGCAAACTGAACTTGGTCGCAAACTGAACCTGATGTAGTGAAGAACTAGTTTCAAACCTTTTCTCAAGCACTAAATGTGCGTCTCTCGAATGATAAGGGATCGGTACTGACTGAATCTTAGAGACTACCTGAATCAAACATTCAAAACACTTTATATCTTCATCCATTTATCAACTTGAATAACAACAACATCACTTTCTTTTGCTGATTTCACGGCTTCAAACTCACACAAACTCGTATCCAATAAACCTGTTCTTCCTGATCTTTACCTGACTCTAATTTCTTCTTAATCTACACGGTTCACTACCAACCCCAACGGCAAAGAGCTAGTCCTATTTCCTGCATTCCCGGCATCAAACAGACCCAAAACCCCTCATGAACACGTATCAACTGACCTTCCCAGCTTGTCTTAAACTTAGACTCATTTCCTAGCCCATCTCGACCTCGGAATTCTCTATTAAAGACTCTTCATAAGCATCCACCGGACCCATGCTAGCTGGCACTGGAATTCTAAGAACAACAACAACTCTTGTAGCTATAGAACATTGGTTGTGAACTAATCTTCCCTAGTCGCAAGAGAGCTCAATGTTTTGGATATCAGATAGAAAGAAAAAGAATAAGACTATTCATATAATCCTGTAAATGAATGTGTTTGTACCACCACCACTGCAACAACACCAACACCACTATCCACCACCAAATGCACGACCAAAACATTAACCCACCACTGTTATTGACCCTACGAATGAATTCATTAATAAAGTTATTCAAAACCTGAAATTAGCTTTCAAAAATGTCAAAACCTAAACCTAAAAATAAAGTTGAATCTTACCAGTTTCAGAATCAACAAAAAGCTCGAGCTCAAATCACTGATTCTCAATCTTCCACTCAAAATCCACACGAAATATGAATTTCAACTTGAAATTATCAAATCGAAAACCAAAAATCAAATCGATATCTGAATTTGCTTTGAAATTAGTTAAAATCGGACTTATAAATCGTAATAGATCTGCTTATAAAAGTGGCAGGCGCGATGGAGGTGGTCGTGATGGTTGTGTTGGCAGCCATAGAAACTGTGGTGGTGGTGGGAGCGATAGGAATTTTGACGGAGTTGGAAATAAAGAAGAAGAAGGGAAATAATAAAGGTTAAAGTGGGAATTATCCCTATTATAGTTTTGAAGAAAATTTCAGTTATGCCATCAGGGGTGTCAGTAAAGCTCCTTAAGGGTATTTGTCCCAAGTCAGTCAAAATGAAGGGCAATTATAACATTCCCACTTGTTTAAATTATGGTTTCATGTATTTTGACTCGCAAAATGAGTATGTTCCTGTTTTGGGAGTACCAAAACTTTTTCAAGAAATTTTGGTAGATACATGTTTAGGATCTATCAACATTTAATGGCCATAACACATTTTAATCATCGCCCAAATATTTTTCTTTCCATGAAAGTGAATCCGTGTTGACTAGAAATTAGAGACGAGCTACCATATATATCAATATGTTTCGGATCTTCTTGATCTGATATCTATTTTCGAGTTGAAAAGAGATTGACTGATGAGATAAATCAAGAAATATTTGGCTTTTTGGTAAAGTTGTTGCACTGTATAGGTGTACACAATTGGAATCCAAAATGGTTGATAAGAACATATGAATTATGCTTTTTCAAATCTTTAGTGATTTTGAAGAAATCTGAACGGTCGAACAAGTTCACAATTTGGTTAGTACCTAATTTATAGATGAAAAAACTTTCTCATTTTTCTTTTCAACACTGAGAAAACGTATGGTACATGCCCCATGGTTGCAGAAACCAAACCTCCTTATATGAGAAAATAAAAATGTACCAAAAATTATCCGACTATACAGGACGATAGTATTTTTTGGATGAAGGTGGATATCCAATTTATCATCATTGTAATTATAAAAAAAAAAAAACGATATATTCTGCCATTAAAAAAAAAACAAATAATACATATTATTCTCACTACAACTCGAACTGTCATGAATATTTAATTGTCACACTAATGCGGATGTTGTTTATTCTATTATCACATGTTGATGACTGTTATGCATTCGGTTATACTCACCATATGCAAGTGCAAGAG
This sequence comes from Papaver armeniacum, assembly GCA_023531295.1. NCBI lineage: Eukaryota > Viridiplantae > Streptophyta > Magnoliopsida > Ranunculales > Papaveraceae > Papaver > Papaver armeniacum. Next base: position 14,920 of record JAJJWW010013784.1, on the reverse strand, counting down.
TTATACGACATTTAAGAGAAATATTTAAATGAGGGGAAGTCGATTTCTATGATATGCCAAGACGTACCAAGTACTATGAATGAAATCATCCAACAATTGTACTTTTACGATTGATGAACATACATGCGACATGGTCATCTGTTTAGGAAGCCAACATCATTGTGATTTGGATTTTTTTTGTCTAACATGCAAATTTGGGAAGTCTAAGGTTGCATTCCTCACGGGTCTTTGTCCATGAGATTAAGGAGACAACATGCGACAATTGTTGCACTACAGTTTTGGATTAACTAATGTCAACGTAGTTAGAGATATAATTTATTTTTGGTTTTGCATATGTAGGCCATCAAGGTATCAAACAATCATTTTAACTATGATTGTTTGATTAAATAATATTTATATTTATATTTTGAGATTTTGAGATTTTCTTCAACGTTCAAATATAATTTAGAATTAATACATGATTGAAATTTGATTTCGGTGGTTTTTAATTTTGCTAAATTTTAAAAGTTTATTTCAATATTAATGAGAATTTTATTAACCATAAATATAAACCAACATGCAAAGAGGAGAGCGTTAAGATGCTACTGTATATAATCAAATTTGTTATACGTATGCATTTTTGGTATACCTTAATTTTTCATTGTTCTTGAGTTGAATTTTTGTCTTTAATGTAAATGATGTATTTACTTGACATTCACTAGATTCAATTTTATCTTTCGCAAACGGTCTTTCATTTATTCACATTAACATAGTTGCACAACACTTTTTGAAGTATCTAAACAAGATATTCGTAAAATAAGTCTTGACATAAAAGAAATAGAGGTTCATACAAAATATAAAAAATGATTTCCTATATCTGAGTCATCAACATTACACGTTCAACCTACAAGAAAGTAATAGGGAATCCAAAATATCTTAAAGAAAGGGTTATCGTAACACAAACAACAGAAAACATATGCAAGATCAAGTCACCTGATATCACTTTGCAGAAAAAAACCAACCAAGTTAGAAGAGGCCAAAAAATTATGCACGAACTAGATATGAGGAGCTTAAAGACTTACTTATTCATGTAATGGAACAATATTATGAGCTTCATTTGTGGAATCAATTTGGGGATGTAACTTTAGACAAATCAATGACAGAGAAGAAAACAACAAGATTTTTGGTTGCTGCTTTTGATTCCCATGATGTTGTTGATCGATCGGTGTGGATAAAATTGGTAGCATAGGTTATTGGTATAATTTAATTTTTGAAAAACAACTCTAATAGATAATAGATCGTAATTATGTTTTTGGTGATTTCATAGTTAAATATCAATCTTGGATTCTTTCCGTCTACAAAATCCCATCTTTGGTTCTTTATGTCTACAAAAATTCACATTATTTTACGTCGTTATCACGATCAGTTAGATATATAAATGAATTCCAAATTAGGTTAACTTGATACAATTGTTAAAGAGATTTGACATCAACGTGCAATAGCTCCAAAAAATTATAAGCAATCAAATAGGTTACTTACACTAAATTAGATTATTAGAGAAACAAGTAAAAACATGTTAGAATTTTAACTTCTAAAGAAAATAGATTATACATGGAATAAATTATTTGTGAAACATAAAAGTGAACTTAGACATGATTCATTGTTGTATTAGAAAGCCTTATGTTGAATAAGAACGAAGAAAAGAATGATATTGAAATTAAGCATTATGTTGAATTAAACAGCCTTATGAATTTACAAGGAGAAAAGAAAATTACGCAAAAAATAAGTGAACTCGGATTTTGCGTGCAACCGTGCGTACTCGCCTATACATTATTATTTATTTTTTTGTTTTCTTGGATGCAGCTTGAAGCAAAACATTGAGATTCATCTTTAGTGATCATGAAATCGAATCAATTTTATTAAAAATTAATGGCCACAAAATGTAAGGGAGATAACTTGCTTTTCAGTCAATCAAAAGCGAGGGTTCCATTGACCGCCCAAACGAGAGGTTAGCGCAACTCTCAATGTGGAGAGTGAGAGATGAATTGGAGTGTTAATGTTGTTGATAAAGTATGTACACTTATGGATATAAAGAGAGGTTGAGCCGGGTCCGTAAGGCCCCGGTGATACCTAGTATATATATATATATACAAAAAGTTAGCAACAACAATAGTTGATCTCATTAAAACTGGATCTTATTCCCATAAATAAATAAAGTCACGATATTAAAAGATAAAAGTGAATGAATGCATGATATTTCTCGTCCAACGTCCGAGTCTGTGAAATCTCATGTTGGGCAGAACAAGAATAGTTGGAGCTTGTTTAGGAAGTCTACATTTAATACAATAAGTTTCCGACAAGCAGCTAATCATAACGTACTAACATAGTACAATACCAATAAGAAGTTAGCCATAGTGCAATAAAAATTTACCTTGCGCAATCAAGAGGAGTCATTAATCCAATCAAGTCTTGATGGAAACTCTGGCACAATTTGAACAGACCCCCTTGCATAGCAGATATAAGAAAATTAAAATCATACATCTAGAAATCCTTAATTGGTTAAATTTAAGAAACACATTTACGTCAAGCAAAAAAAAAAAACAAATTTAAATTTTCCACCACTTAACATTGCCTGGCCTCCACATCTGATATGTGGTTCACATATTGTTTGCCTTTTGCGGATTGTGCTTGTCCCATAGATAGTATAGTAGGTAGAATTGGTTTACTATGAGTAGTTCAGAGTAGAAATGTTACGTGGTTATAGATCAAAATTATCAACTTCTCTTGTCAATCAAAAACAAGTGGATACAATTATCTCATAACTAAACAAGCTAGAGCTACCATTATAGCAATGTTGCTGCCACCATCTCCACCACTACTCTACTGATGCTTCCACACCAACACCACCAATGCTGCCATCATCACTACCACCACCCTCACTACTACAACAAAATCCACCACCGTCCCCTCCACTACAACAACATCCACCACCACCCCAACAAAAACAGACTCCAACACTAGTGCTGCAATATCCACTATCACTGATGAAAGAAAAAATATGTTTAACCTATCAATTATAGTTTCTTAGAATGAATGATAAGCACAAAAAACTGTGATAATGTTTAAATTAAATGTACACCATTCAAATCAGATTCAGTCATTACCTCCAACAGTTGATGGAGTAATATACACCAACTTATCATTCCAACCTCACCACCACGAGCACACAGAATCTCCACTACCACCACAAAAACCAGAACCCCCACTATCTTAATTACTGACCAATTTTAATTCATCATTCCAACCAGAACCAGCACAATCTCCATCATCAATTTCATCGTTGTAACCTCTTTCCATCTACATCACCACTAGTTACAATACCACCACCACCAGCAGAAACTTAAACTAGAGAAAGACGATAATCAATGTTTATTTGTTCCGGACAATTGAATTTCCAGATCCAACGATTTTCATCGTCTCTTCCTAAATTGATGCAAACAGATCTCTAAGAACTAACTGTTACCATCAATTTTAGGTTATTCAATCCAAATCCAGTTGATATCGAAAATGAATCTGACGTTTCTAATGATTTAGATTTGATTAAAGAAGTTAGTTTCTCGTTGATTCATCGATATAGATAGGCTGTTTAGGATGTGGTGTGGTGCTAGTGGTGGTGGATTTGGTGGAAGTATAAGAGGTGATGGCGGAGAAGGTGTTCCTGAATCTATTTGCAGCGACGGAGGTGATGGAGGAGGAGGTGGTGGTGGTGGCGGTAACAATGATGAAGACGGTGAAGGTGGTGTTATCTGGAAAGAGAGAGCAAAAATGGAAGTTTTAGATCTGAAATGAAAGAGGAAGACATTGATACAATGATACTCGATAGACAAGAGGGTAAATTTGGAAACAAAAAACGTTAGTGGACCCCTGATGGGCTTATTGAGAGGGAGGGGTATATTTATGAACCATTTTTTAGGGACTATGGTCTTATTAGGCCAACCTCCCTATACTTATAAGGGGTGTCCTAAAGTTAGGTAAATACACATTAACCCTTTACTTTAATTTAAATTAAAACTAACCTAATAACTATATAGATCTAATCATATACATCTAATCTAAATGAATCTATTAACCAAAAATCAAAATCAAAAACAAAAACATGAGGGGAATCAAAAAAATTTAGTTTTGAAAAAAAAAAAATTATTCTCTTCTTCTTCTCTCTTTCCTTGACGTTCCTCGTTCGATTGAAAAACCCATCAATCTTTTTAATATTTTTTTTGATTGGGAAAATTGAGTAGAAATCATCAAAATATGGTTTAAATGGAAGTTAAAGTGGCATGTTCGATTAGGAATAGTTTTTAAAAACTAGTTTGTAATCGAACATTCTGAAAACCTAAAACACGAAGAACACTTCTATTATCACGAATTTAATTTTTCGTAACCGAACTCGGAGTTCGGTTGGCTCGCAAAAAAATAGTTTTAACCAAACTCCTCATTGAAAACCAATATATTGTGTTCGGTTGGTTAGGTTAATTGGAATTTTTTTTTTCCTTTAACCGAACACTTGTATTCGAACAACAAATGCTGAGTTCGGCTGGTTCGCAAAAAAAAAAAATTGCTAACCGAACCGAACCCTTCTCTGAAAAATCAATATGTTGAGTTCGGTTGGTTCGCAAAAAAAAAAAAATTGCTAACCGAACCCATCTCTGAAAATTAATATGTTGAGTTCGGTTAGTTCGCAAAATAAACGTTTCTAACAAATTTCACTATAATATTGAGTTCTGTTCGGTCAAAAATTAATGTTGGAAACCGAACATTACTCGTATACTACTGGACAAAAGTTCGGTTACCAATACCGGAACACAAGTAACCGAACTCATCAAAACCTCCATTAAAAGCGAGTTCGGCTACTTGTGTATTTTGGATTTATTAACCGAACTACATTTGCAAAAGTTCGGTTACATGTTCTTCATATAATATAACCAACTATGTTGACCTAGTTAAAAAATTTTCTTACGATCTTCATTTTGAAGATATTTTAGGCCATTTATAGCAACATTAACTAAATTAAAAGCATACCTCAATACCAAAGGATGTTTTTTCTCCATATTCACCAATCTCAAAAAAAAAAAAAATCTCCATCTTCTTCTTCTTCTTCTTCTACTTTCAATCACTCAATAATTCTACTTCTTTTTATAAAAAAATCATTTATTAATTTATCCTTAATCAATGGTTAATTATACTAATCATTACACAAAAATAATCAAGAGGGTAGTTTTGGTATTAAAATAAATATATGGATAAAAGGTGTCCTCATACTACTTCAAATAACTTGCCCAAAATAAAATGATGGTCCCCTCCAAAAAAAAAGAGTGGTTCCCAAAAAACGGTTCATATTTATTGTGTGATAAGGATATTTTTGATTTATATAATTCCCACATAAAGTTTTCCAATGAACTTTGAGTTACATTTGAAACAAAAGAAACCACGTCCCAACTTCTTCTCGTCTCGCCAACTCCGCCTATCAGTTATCTTTTTTCTTTTTTTCCTTCAAAAGAGAAGTTTTCTCTTTCCTCTACAGAAGAATCGAATCCATTACCCCCAAACTTAACCCTCAAGAAACTAGAGTTTTTCTAGTTTTTTCTGAGAATCTAATAGAGAGGGAAATAAGGAGAAACTTTTCGAGATCTGAAAGCAAATCACACCTTTAAGTGATTCTTCAAATGGAAAACAAAATCTTACACATGTTGTGGCATCAAGTATTTTCTATTCATATAATTTGATAAAGGTCGGAAGCCTTTCGTATTAATTCTCAATGTCTTCCGATCTGGGTTTCAAATCTAAGGCCACCAACAAGCGCATCCGAGATTGGCCATCTTATGATCCTCAATTCCAAATAGGAATTAGGTTTATGTACAAGTATCTTCCTCTCTGCCAATTATTACAATTTGTAGGAGTTTATTTTTTTGCATAAGTTTTGCTTATCCTCACTAACAAAATCATGCCTCAAGGTGGTTGATTAGAACTGGTTGCATAAGAAGCGATGGGAATCATGGGATAAACTTAAAATATTTGGTTGCTTTTCACTATGTGGTTCGCTTTTAATAAACTAATTCATCACCCTAACAACGCTTACTCACGATAATGTTCCATGAATTTATTTTAGATTATAACTGATTCCAATTTAAACTGTGGTGAGAAGTTGGGAACAGAGCTGAGCATCATCTTACCAAAATTTGATATGTTCTGCTGGCTACATTTCCCTTCTGTCATGTAGATATTTTTTTTTAGTTCATATCTTTTATTTTATAATAAAAGAGAGAAGCAGCTCAACTGAGCTACCTATTCGAGGAAACAACAAGGTGGTCATCTGGGCTATATCTAGCTCCAAGATGTCCCTTAAAAGTAAGATTAGAGTTATTACAGTTGTCCTTGAAAACATTGTTTGGAGTAAACTGTAAGGCTGACAAAAGTAACTGGAGATTAGGACCTTTCCAATTAAAGTTATGGAGTAAAGGAGAGTGATTAGATAGCCTAGCTAAGTTGGCTGCAGTAGTGTTTTGCTGTGGAGCTAGCTTGATAAGCTTGCCTAAAAAAAAATCTATTGCTTCAAAATTCCTGACATTGCTTTGAGTAGATCCTCCTTGAAATCTTTCCTGGACTTCCAGTTGGTATCCTGTCTGAATTGCTTGTAATACTTCTTCTTCCTCTGCTGCAAAATCATTATTGATCTGTTGCATTTCCTTGCCTCGGTCAAGCTAGATGAGCTCCTATGCATGCTCGCCCGCTCTACTCGAGACCAAATGAAGTGTCTTTGATGTTTCTTGCTCCCATACATTGACCTGTGAAGGACATTGCCATAAAAGCGAAGTTAGTATAAGATGGTAAATCACTATTAGCCATATTATTGTGCACTTCCAAGATGTGTATGCTAATAGTGATTCCAAATTTTTCTTTATTGTTTTTGATCATACTGCTAAGCCTTAGGTTCTGATCATTGGAATTCTCTCGGTAGTAGAGATTATTTAGAATATGTTCAGGGTTATGATTCACTCTAGAGAATGTGCATAAAAGTTGAGTGATTTTCAGAGCAGTAGTAGCAGCAGTAGGGTTTATGCTTCTGAAAACCAAGTCACATCTAGGTTTCCAGATGAACCAACAAATAGTAGCAAAAGTAACATTCCAGCTAGCAGTGGGATTGTTGGGAAGATACCAACTGTTGAACCAATCATGGAAGGAATTGTAAGCATTAAAGAGTTGATGATTCTCCTCAAAGAGTTTTGCCCAAATATCAGAAGCAGTTGGGCAAGTCAGGAGAACATGAGTGATGTCTTCAGGAGCATTCTTGCACAAGTTGCATATGGGATCAATGTAGTTCGTAATGCTAGCGACTTGGCATTGGTTGGAAGTATGCCATGACCACATTTCCATAGAAAGAGTTGAATAGCTTGTGTAGTATCAAGTTTTCATATTTGTCTCCAGGGAGATATGAGGTTGTCATTATCATACTTGTCATTGATTTGCTTGTCATATAAGGATTTGACAGTAAATTTCCTTGTATGTGCTAAGCTCCACCTTATAGTGTCTTCAGTGTTAGGGTTATGATTTGTCTGGAGAATGAGGTTTTGAATGTCCTGAGTAAACCAGAGAGCTAGGATGTATGTGTCCCACTCTCCATAGGTATTGAAAAGTTGATTGGCTGTTTTGAGGCTTGAAGGGCATTGAGGGGGTTTTTGGATTATGTCAGGTAGGTTATGAATCCATATATACTCCCAGATGTGCATATTTGTGCCATCCCCTATCTTCCAGATATAATATTTTTTGAATGCAAGAGATGCCTTCCGGAATTCCTTTCCATATCCAAGAGTCAGTATTCTTTGGCTTGATGGCCATTCTGATGACTGCTTGATTTGGATAGTGAGATGCCTTCATGGTGCTTCTCCAGAGAGAATTTGGTTCTTCAATTTATCTCCAAGCAATTTTTTTGATCATAGCTAGATTAAAGTACTCCATATTTTTGAATCCCAATCCCCCTAGATCATTTGGTTTGTTGATAGCATCCCAAGCAAAGTAGTATAGGCCTTTAGGTTTATCCTGTTCCTTATTCCAGAGGAAATCCCTTTGTATAACATTTATCTCTTTACAGGTACCTTTTGGGATCTTGAAACAATTCATTTGGTAAATTCTAGAGGTTGAGGTAACAGTTTGGATCATAGTAACTTTTCCTGCTGTTGATAAGTTAGTTTTCCAACCAAAGAAAGTACGTGTTTTAGTTTATCTACACAAGGCTTGAAAGCTTGGAATTTGCTTCTATTGGTGAAGAAAGGAGATCCCAAATATTTATCAGTATTGTTAATCCTTTGAACCTTCATGGCATCACTTATAGTGTCTGCAATGTCTGGAGCAGTGATTTTGCTAAAGAAAATTCCAGATTTAGAAAAGTTGATCAACTGTCCAGAGGCTTGACCAAAATCTTGGAAAATCTTGATGAGATTGTTACATTTTCCATATTGGCTTTGCAGAAAATCATGCAGTCATCTGCAAAGAGAAGGTGATTAATGGCAGGAGCTTCATTGCAGATTTTTGTTCCATGAATAAGATCTTGAGATTCTGCAAAGATCAGATATCTAGAGAGGGCCTCCATGCAGAATATGAATAAGTAAGGAGAAAGAGGATCTCTTTGTCTGAGACCCCTAGTAGGTTTGAAAAAAAATCCTGGAGAACCATTTGCCAACACGGCAAGATTGGTGGTGGAGATGTATTGGTGAATCAGGTTGTACCATTGAGTGCTGAATCCCATCTGAATCATAACTTTGACGAGGAATTCCCAGTTGACCCTATTAACAAACTTTGGCCATATCAATTTTTATGCCCATAGTACCATTAGCTCCTTTTTTCCCTTTTCTGGTGTTCATATGGTTGATAAGTTCATGAGCTATGGCTATGTTGTCTGAGATTTGTCTGCCATGTATAAAAGCAGATTAGAATGGGAATATAAGTTTGGGCAAAAGAGGTTTGAGTCTTTGAGCAAGAAGTTTGGATATGATTTTGTAAGTGGTATTGCATAAAGAGATAGGTCCGAATTGAGATGGGGTATTGGGATTTTCAGTTTTGGGAATTAGAGAAATAAAGGTAGAGTTCATCTCTTTAAGAAGATAACCATATGTGAATAAGTTTCGAACCATGTTGATGATGTCATTACCAACAACTTCCCAGTTGGCTTGGAAGAAATTGGGTGGGAATTCATTAGGGCCTGGAGCCTTGTCCCCTGCCATACTAAAAAGTATATTCTTGATTTCCACTGCATCAGGGGTCCTTAGAAGGTTATTTTTCTCAGTGTTGGTTATAGTGGTGGGTATGAGGTTTATGAGGGATAGGTTAATGGTTATAGGTTCAGCAGTGGCCATAGTGGCAAAGTGATTAGTGAAGCAAAGAGCAACCTCATTACTGTTATGAAGCCAAGAGCCATCTTCTTGTTGAATAGAGACAATTTTATTCCTTCTGTATCTTTTCTTGCGTATAAATGAAAGTAGGCTGGTGTTTTTGTCTCCAAGTTTGATGAAATGATATCCTTTTAGTCTTCCAAAAATTTCTGAATATTCGCAATGTTCAACTTTCTTCTTAGCCTCTCTGATATCCTGTCCTCTAGCATTGTTAAATTGATTTATGGTGATCAATTACAAATGTTGAAGGCTGTCTTCTAGGTTTGTCTTGATATTACCATATATGTCCTTGTTCCACTTCTTTAAGTTGACTTTAATATCTCTTAACTTCCTAGCAATTTTGATAGCAAGAGAACCTTTGTGTTGAGTCTTCCAACATTCAGTTATGATTTCTTTACAATCTTTGTGATCAAGCCAAGGACCAAAGAATTTGAAGGGGATGTGTCCTTGCTTCCAGTTAGGATTGGTATTGAGGGGAATGGGGTTATGATCAGAACCAATGGTGGAAGGTTGGAGATAGTGGAATTTGGGTGTATTTCAAGCCAACTTTCATTAGCCATCCCTCTGTCTAATCTTTGTTCAGTGAGATGAGAACCTATTCTTCTGTTGGTCCATGTGAATGGACATTCAGTGTAGCCCAAATCAGTAAGATTGGCTGCTTCCAATTTCTCCAGAAAGATGTTAGCTTCATAAGAATCAATAGGATGTTGACTGAATTTTTCATGATCAAGCAACACAAAGTTTAGATCACCCATTATCAACCATGGTAGGGTATTAATTTTATCAGTATTTTCTATCATTTTCCAGAGGAATGCACTTTATCAAGGGTAGTGTAAGGACTGCCATAATAGCTTTGTGAATAACCAAGGTTCCCTAAACTAGGATAAACCGTGGCACTAATATGATGATTAGAGAAATCTTGTATAGTGACCTTTAGATTAGTTTTCCAAGGCTAAGACAAGGCCACCAAGCGGTATTGGATTTTCCTCTAGGCTCAACAAACCAAAAATTAGTGACACCTATATTGCTAAGGATAGCTTTCAAATTCCTAGTTTGTTGTTTGGTTTCAGATAAAAAGAATATGTCAGGATTATGTTTATTTAACATGTTATTCAGATGTCTACTAATGTTTGGTTGTCCTAAACCTTGACAATTCCAAGACATGACAGAATAAAATTGCCAGAAGTAAGAAACATTAGGATAGTTGAAAATGATGATGAAGTATCCTAAATAGGTAGTATTATTGAGGAATATGTTATTGTTATAAGTACTTAAGCTATGTTTGAAAACTATCATTATAACTAAAGTAGTTTTGATATAAATAGATTTTAAGCTTTGAGTAAAATAGTAGAATATAGTAGGAGATACCTGATGACTTAGGAAAGGATTTGCCCCATCAAGGCTGCCAGTAGTCAAATCAGTCAGATGATCTTCCTCCATTTGCATAATTTGAGTGTTGCTCTTCTTGGTAGGTTGATTTTGGTCCCATTAATGGAGGAGATGACCAGAATCAGCAGGAGAAATAAAAAGTCTTCTTTTTGGATCAATCAGCTGTGGATGGAAATCAGTATCTACAGCTTTAAGTTTAAACTCCTTCTTTCTTCTTTCCCAGAGCAACTTTTTCTAGTTGTTGAAATCTTCATTGATTTGGTTTTGAATATCAGCCAGAGAAGGTGTGGATTCAAAAACATTTAGTGCTAAATTCTTGGTGTTTGGATAGTGGTTTGTAGTGATTTTTGGGAAAATATTTTCAGGGATGATAGTATTCTCCACACCATTCTCGAAGTTGGATGATGTTTCCTAGCAGCAGCTTTTCTCATTGATGCCTTTCTTCTTCATCATTTTGTCCTTATTCCTGTTACTATCAATAAGTTTTTTGTGTTTCTTTTGACAAGCTATGGCTTCATTGTTAGTAGTTGGTATTTCTCCTTTGATGGGTTGTTGAAGTCCAGCTTTAAAGATGATATAGTCCTCAGGACCATCAAGTTCTTCAGTGTTATTCTTTAGGATGATATGTCTTTGTGCAATCCTCATTTTGATAGCAAATTCCTCAGCAGCATCCCTGTCAGTGTAGTGTCTTATTTTGATATTATTCTGAGGGCTACTGGTGTTGGAATTGGTTGGGGTGTTGGAAGTTGAGGGATAGGAATTACTGAGATTTGATGGGTGGGTTTGTGAGTAGCATTTTGAGGTCATTCTTCTTTCTCTTCACATAGAGGGCCGGGATGATCCGTAATTCTACATACTTTGCAAAAAAGCAATACCATTCGAGCACATACCATTTCAAGCCAATGTGAGATGGTTGGGGTTTCATATGCATCAATTCCATACTTTAAAGCTCTAGTTACATCAATGGTTAAAAAGACTTCCAGGTTCTTTTCATCTTCATCTCTCCCATAAGCTTTCCTAGCTTCCTGAAAAATTCCTGCTGGTTTGATGATGTTACTCATATCAGGGATGATATGCCTTGGAACTCTTTTGACCAGAGCCCAAATTCTTACTCTGTAGAAGTTTGCTTCATCAATAAAATCTGCTCCAGCAGGTGGTACTTCAGTTAAAACTATAAGTTTGTCAAAAATTCCTCTAGTACCTCCTTTTCTAAACACTTTTTAATCTTCTATGCTGCCTAGTTTGATAGAGTAATAGTTTCTTCTCTTCTTCCAAAGATTCACTTCTGCATTTCTCCTGAGCTCCCAGTTTGAATTGATGAACCTTGAGATAGTTCTGGTTTCATGAGATATTTTGCTACAATATCTGCCAATGAAGACCCATTTCCAATCTTCTTTCTTTTTGGATAGGGTATTCTCAGAATTGATGAAAACTTTGGGAAAAAGGTCTTCAGGGATGTTTAGAGAAGAATTCATCTGTTCTACTAAATTTTCAACTTGATCTGAAGATTTAGTTCCTGAGGAGGAGGCCATGAAATGATTTTTAGTGTTGGTGGTGATGATGTTGATGAATGATTGAATGGTGGTATGAGTAGTACTTGAGCTAACAGATTTAATTTGAATTTTGTGATGTAGGTATGGTTTTACTTAGAATAGGTTTTGGTGTTTTGTTGGAGGTGGTACTGATGATGCTCTATAATCCAAACGCAATCAGAGATGAAGTACAAGTGAAAATCTCTTCACACGCTTTTGGTTTTTTAGTGCTTCTTAGAGTTTTTCAGAGCTCTTTAGTTTTTTCATGGTTTTTTTAGAGCTTTTTACTGTTCTCAGGGTTTTTTAAAAATCTCTTCACACGCTTTTTCTCTCTCCTAACTTTGCTCTGGCGATTTTAGGGTTTTGCATTTTTTTCAAAATTTTTTTTTCACGCGCCTCATCTTTGGATCATCTTTTGGTGATTCAAGATGGGAGATGTCCCTCTCTTGAGAAACCTCACGTATGCTGAACAAGTGAAAGGTAAATAACAGTTGCCTACAACAACTGTTGATCTCAGTTCGTTACCACATCCAACTTTGAAGGATGGAAAACCAGCTATTATACTCCCTGAATCTTTCTACTTGGAAGGATGCGATATTTGGAAGTATAATCTTATTGGGCGTTTGGATTTAAAAGGTATTAACTTCCAGGATGTTAAGAATAATCTTGCACATCAATGGCAGCTAGGGCAAGGTACGGTTCAGTTCATCCCTATGAGTAAAGGTTTCTTCACCATCAAGCTACAATCCCAAGATGCAAAGGACAGGTTGTTGAATGCTGAAGCTTGGTTTTTTTCGACAAAGAAAAGCTAAACCTAATTGAATGGTTCCCTGGTTTTGACGCTGAAAAACAGCGAACCTCTCATGCCTCAGTGTGGATTACTTTTCCTGGTTTTCCTTTAGAGTTCTGGACTGAAAAAAGTTTGTTGTCCATGGATAAATCATTAGGTACTCCAATTGTTGTTGACAGACGTACTCTTGCCCACAAGTATGGCCATTTTGCATCAGTTTTGGTGGATATTTTTCAACAGGCCGCTACGATGTAGGATCGAGAATATCGCGACATCAATACTTCGCGAGAGCAATCTACAACAATCACTAGTGAAGAACCATGGATGTAGATCACATCGATCGAACCACGTAAAAAATCTTGTGTCTCCATTTATAATTTTAGCACTTTTATTTTTATTTGATTATCAAGTACGTTTTAGATCTTAGAAAATATTATCATAATATCACAAGGGCGTGTCAGGATTTCCCAACTACATTTTGGCGCTGTAAATGGAGGAGTAAAGGATTTATCCTTCCTGTGACTGTTGTCTAAGAAGTTTCATGAAGATTAATTAATGTTCAAATTTTTCTAGATCTACAAAGTTTAGGTTCCAAAAATGGAAACTTCATGGGAGAAATCACACTTTCAAGGAGTAAAAACATCATCAACAGTTCAAGACATGAAAAGAGTAAGAGAAAATTATTGATGTGGTGAAATTCAGAAGAAAAAATAAAGTTTCAATGGAAGATTTATGTTCGTGAGGAGAAAAAGCAAAAGGCAAATTAAGTTGAAGAAAATAAAGGAAAGCGGCAGAAGATAAGAGGCGGATTACTGTGATATCTATCAGCAAAACAGAAATCTGCAGCATGCATGGTTTGAGTTGGAGCGACAATCAATAGGTCATGGGTTCGAGTTCGCACTACATACATATTTTTCATTTTCATGGCGAATTTCAAAGGGGCTGAATGAAGAAAAGTAGTGTTGCAAAGCACTTTGGCAGTAGAGTGTTCTAGTCAGCTGGGTCGAAGAGAATGTGATGTGTTCGTGGTCTGTAAGTTCGATCTTCCGCCCGCGAGCATAGTTTTCTTCTTTTTACAGTAGGGGCTGAAAGAATGGGACACTTAATATTGTTTCATTATTTCAGAGGTGCAGACAAGAGGCATCATGTTTGGTCATCTCATGGGCTATTAACGAGTTCACATGGTCGTGGTTCAAATCCCAACTAACGTAGTATCTTTTTTTCAAGCATGAATATTCTGCAAAGGAATTTCGCATTTAAGAAAGTAAGTGATTATTTCCGGCACATATATATCGCAAATGTACAAAGCAGTTGGCCGAGGTGGAGACAAATGAGCTTGAGGGACGCAGTTCACTCCTATCTCCTCGTTAAATATTCGTGATCTTTTACTGGCCGTGAGGAAGAAAAGCTTTGTCATGTGCAATAATTTCATAAGAAGAAGCTTGCATGTGCTTGGTCAGAGGCGTGAAATGCAAGTAGTGTGTCACAGGATCAATTCTTGCTTCTCACATTTATTTTTGCTACGCGAAATTTCGTACCTGACTTTGAATATTTCGTGACCGAAGAAAGTCAGATGATTATTTCGCAAATTAATTTCGCAAGAGGGTTAGAACAAATTTTTGGTATGGTGCGATGTGCAAGAGGCAGGCCTAAGGGTCTAAATCTCATTTCTCACACTTCTTTTTGCTGCGCGACCATACATTTCAAGGCATTTATTCACTTCCTTAATAACAACAACACCACAATGAAAGATAAGTAATCACTTCAACACTTTACTTTATACTAAGAAC